>JALLOT010000646.1:0-18664 GCA_036939595.1 Thalassiosira livingstoniorum
TCTTCCGATCTGGCAGCACCAACTTGATATTTTTTTCTTTAGTTTTAAGAAAGAAACCTAGGTGGAAGAGTGTGTTTGTTCGAGTCAAAGAAGAATTAGGGTTAGTAGTAAGCAATCGTTGTGGCAGTGCGTGAGTCAGAGGTTTTATTTGGGCTTGTGTCGCAGTGGTAAGTAGGAGTAGTGCGTGGCCTACTACCATAAGTACTATAGTATGTACTTGTGCGAGTGAGATAATAACAATGTAGCACTCCCTCGTTCGTTAAACTTTTGACTTTTAGGCTCAATTACATCATTCTTATCCAAAAAATATAAAAATTCATACCAGTAATTGAATAAAAAATGGCCCAAAACATTTTCTTGACTCAATAAGCGGGACTTGTAGAATTAGGACAAAACATTAAATATGTTGATGCTTTGCTCATTAATGTTTATTCACAATCATTAAAAGCAAATTATTACTACAAAATGCCACTCATTTGGCAGCACTGATTGTCCTTCGAGAGGTCACACTAGTAGTCTACATACGTATAACCTCTCAAAGGACAACTCCGACCTCTCAAAGGAGACCTTGTACCAGCTTGTACCATATGTATTACTCTAGATAGATAATTCCACCCACTCAAACCCGTGTGTCCCTTAATTTTTGAGCTCAATTTTACCTGCCAATTCATTTTTAAAATTTAAAATTTCAAATTAGTAAGTTATCCACACATGATCATGTCATTTCATGCAATGAAATCTGTTGAAGGCCAAAGCAACCTCTTGAAGAAGGAGATCTCCACCTTCGAGAGGAAAACTGCCAAATGAGTGGCATTTTGTATTGTAGTGCTTTACCATTGTTCGTAAGCAATCATTGATTCTGAGGAGAAAAAGGCAGGCAAAAACTAAGCTAAGTATGAGGGAGTAGTAGTACCATCATCATCATACGAATAGATACGAATAAGTACGAATATGTTGTTATTGTATGGTGATACAATAGTACAGTACCATACATCAAGGTACATATGGTACAATAGGGTACTACAATACTATTATTCTCTTTGCTGGAACAACCCGAAGTCACGATAAAGACGGACTATTTTGAATGATTTTGAATTTGCAGTTAAATCTTAGCGTGATGGAATTGATTAAAAAAATTAGTGATACTGTCCATTTTTTGGCAACAAAAAACTATTCACAAAATAATAGGACTACCAAAAAGGCGATCTCCTATTTTGTATGTTTTTTGTAAAATTTTGTAAAAATTCATAGAATTTCTTGAAATTTCATGGAATTTTGTGAAATTTTGTTCAACAACTTACAAAAATACCATTTTGTGGATATTTTGTGAAATGTTGAAAAATGTTGAAAATTTTTGTAAAATTTTGTAAAATTTTGTGCAAAATTTTATGAAAAATATAAATCACCATTTCCAAAAAAAATGTTTTTTTATAAAAATCTTATTCTAGAATTTTTCTCATATTAATTGTTATTCTTTGTTTTTTCATCATTATTAGAAAAAAATGTTCCAATTTGTCATTTTTTGAAACATTTTTTGTTTTTGTTAGTCATGTAACTTCATCAAGAATTGATTTTTTTTTAAATCTTTTGTGAAGTTTTTTTTTATTCTTTTTGTTTTCGTGAAATTTTGAAACTTAAGGCTTAATTTCAAATGAAATGCAACAAGTTATTACAACATTTGTGATATTTTGTATTTTTTTTATTTTTTTTGTATGAAACAGTTTTATGTTAGTGTGTGAACCCAAATGTACTACAAAGATAGATTTAACAGAATGCATAATCTCACAATTATTTCCATCAGTTATCTGTTAGATGCTTGCAACAGCATATTAAAACAGTTTACCAGAACCATCTTCTAGCAGCCAACCCACTACTGGTGCTCATCCATGAGGATGATGGTGACAATAATTGATTGAACAAGACCTTGTGTAACTAGTTCATCTTGATTGAGTCTGTGTCTCAAGTGGCAGCAACCAATTGGTTCCTTGGTACCAAATGTGAGGCTGGAAATATCCTTGAGTTAAAGTAACCATAAAGTCTTCAGAGTTTGAAACAATATTAAAATATTGGTTAGCCTACAGAATGTTAGTAGTTAGTAGGCAGCCGGTGATGGGGCTCTCATGTATTGAGAGAGGCCCCAAGGTTACTCAATTGGAACAGTCATCTGCCAACCAATTAACAGCTCATCAATGACTCAATCCAAATACAGGTGTCAGCAGCAAGAGAGAATTACCTGAGACATTCCCCACCTTCCCTGTAGCACATAGAAGTAGAAAACAATGTCATGTGCTGTGTCTTTACAAAGACCCTTCCCATAGCAATCAGCTGACAAACCACTGCCATTGAACTTTCCCCTTGACTCTCAGTGATGGAGCATGCTCCTACTCTTGGTATTGAGCCAGGAGATGCAAGATTACAGATGGTAAACAGCAGTGTATGCACCATCAGAACTATCACTCAAGGTTCAAAGATAGGAATGTTAGATGGGTCAAGGGTAGCCACAAAACTCCTGATCCAGAAACCTTCAGCTATACATGCATGGTATTTTAGGAACTGGTTAGGATTGCACTAGCTTATGCATCTCTAATGGATGCAGATTTCTTTGCAGCATTCATGCACCTTCATC
The DNA here is from genome assembly GCA_036939595.1 of Thalassiosira livingstoniorum. NCBI lineage: Eukaryota > Bacillariophyta > Thalassiosirophyceae > Thalassiosirales > Thalassiosiraceae > Thalassiosira > Thalassiosira livingstoniorum. Next base: position 2,627 of record JALLOT010000646.1, read on the forward strand.
AGAGAAGCATTTTATTATATGTGGGCCTGAATTTGGCCTTGAACACATTGGCAAAGTTGCCTTCATCAGAAGAGCTCTCTATGGGGACCTGGAGGAGAAAGTCCCAGGCAATGCTCCTCGTGCAAAGGGCAAGCCGTTTGTTATCAGGGACTATGTGGATATTGACCACACCAGAGATCAAGTCACTCACAGGCCAAGAATTGGTTATGTGGTCTTCCTCAACCAAACTATAATTTATTGATATTCCAAGAAAAAGACCTCTTGTGAGACAAGTACCTTTGGATCAGAGTTCATGACCATGATACATGTGACAGAGTACCTCTGGGGATTGAGCTATAAGCTTCCAATGATGGGGATTCCGATCAATGGACTCCCATTTGTCTTTGGTGACAACCAGTCTGTACTGGACAACACATCTTCAACCAGATCCACTCTAAAAATCTATGTGTGAGGGATGTGCTAAGGATGAGTGGAGAACAACATATGTGAACACCAATAAGAATGTGGTGGATCTCCAGACCAAGCTGTTACCATCCTATGATAAGAGGTGGAGGTTCCTGCGGATGATGTTACATTACTTCTGGCAGAACAGTCAGAGGTGGATGGTGAGTGTCAAGGTGGATTAGAGATCAGCTACCTCAAACCACCCAATGAGCTTTTTATCAGACCTCTATGGGCCCCAGTCAGTATCCATGGAGGCATGGTAGACAGGGGAGTGGACTAGGATTCAAAGTCTGAACCACTTGAGGTTTTTTAAGTCAGAAAGTGGACTAAGGAGTACCGAACCTCTTGGATTTGTCAGTGGACTTAATAGTAGAACCACCCTAGACAAGTAGTTTGTACTTTATCCTCATTGATTCATACAAATTTGTGCACATGCAATCCAACCTTGCAGCTTGTGAAATGTTGGTTTGAGGGGAGTATTTTATGTTGGTGTATTAACCCAAATGTACTACACTTTAGATGAATTTAAAAGAATGCGTAATCTCACAATTATTTCAGTCAGTTATCTGCTAGATGCTTTCAACAGCATATGAAAACAAAACTCCACAAAATTCTGGAAACTTTTACCCTATTCTGTGAGATTCTACGAAATTTTGCAAAATTCTATGAAATTCTTGGAAATAGCATTTTCTGTTGCCTTTTTTCAAAAATATATGTGAATATTAACTTCATACTTTTTAAAATATGCGGGATATGTATTATCTTCTATTGCCAAAGAATTTTCAGGACATTACGTCACGGCTGAAAATTTTCACGGAATAACGTGAGTTCTTTCGACTGCCGCGATACCATTACTATCCAATTGGCTCATTTCTTTTTGTGTCTGTTTGTGTGGTCTTACTTTGCAGGGTCTTTGCAGGGTCTTTGCCCAACAACCATAACCTTTGGAAATTTCCCGATGCCACAACCCCGCCGCCTCCAATCAGCAAAATACACAGGCAATGAGGGATGCCCCTGCCTCAACTCTCGACCAATGCTGTCCAACATAACGGATCGACAATGCCAAACTCCCAACGGAGAGGATGGCGTCCAAGCGTTGATTGGTGGGTCATGCGTCCCTCTTTACTATGGATCGGATGAATGCGTCCAGCATGACTTGCTGTATGATCAAGAGAATTGTGGGACAGACACGCCCCAGGGATATTGCAACATGACATGGTGCTATGTCGATTTGGCCATCTGCAAACGTGACTCGGAGGAGAGAGTATACGAATCAAATGATTTTGCTGGATCAGGTGTGTATTATTCTTATTCGACCTGCAACAGCACTAGTGAGGAGTGGCTGAATTATGTGGAACAAAAACAGGGTCCTTTTGGGGGGGTTGACTTAACTGTGGTGGTGCCTTATTACGAGAAGGGCATGATTTCCAAGAGGGACTTGGGGGGGGAGTTGTTGGAGACACCTGGAATTGAATATTACGATGACAGGTGAGATGAAGTACTTGAACTTAAATGAAAAATTATCTTATTATTTTGAGGGCCTTCAAACTATTTTTTCTCTTGTTATCCCCCTTTTTTTAATTTAATTTTTGCAACGTCTGTATTGTAAAGGTGAGATTGTGCTTAAAATTATTTCATTCTATCTGGCTTGATTTTCGTCAAAATGCACTATTTTCTTATTTTACGATTTGTTTTGAATATACGGACTATGAAATTTGAAATATTCCTCGAAAGCATTCCCTACGAAGGATTATTAGTGGATTACCTCACAGACCTCTCGCGATTATCGAATGGAGACATTAAAAGCGTTACCTACACTCACCGATCCAGATCCTCATCTTCTCTTCATGTATCGTCCTACACTGCTGCGGTTCAAGACATTGAAGATGGATTGGCAGATATGGCTCTGGCTACATTCTGGATTACCCCCGAAAGGTTCAATATGGCTGGATTTGCAGTTCCTTTTGGTGAGTTCAGCATTTTAATGACGCGCTATTTCATTTGATTTTCTGACATTTTCTTGGAATATTCTCGACTCTAATCGTGTAAAACTTTTTCTCCGATTTAATTTATAAGCCTATGACAAAATGTTTTTGGTAATAAAAAAGCCCCAAAGCTCTGCCACTCTTGCTGACCAAGCATCCAAAGTTCTTGAGCCTTTTACACCGGTGAGGTGATTGCGATTGCTTTTACGAGACCTTTCAAAATTATTTTCATCATTATTATTATAACGTGTGAATTCTAAAATGGGCATCCTCTTGGCAAAGGCTTTATGGGGACTTGTGGTGGTCTCAATCCTCGTGACTGCCTGCCTTTCTGTTTGGTTTTCCGATCGCCACAAGCTCGTGCATACAAATCGATATGGGCAAAGGCTGCAGAAGAAGAACCGTCGCATATCGAAAGAGGTGTATGGGAGACTGTTTTTGGACTCGTTTCTCGAAAAAGGAATGGTGAGACACTTGCCACCCAATTTCGGTTTTCAATGAAATAATTGGTTTTTGTCATTACTTATAGTACTGCGTCTATTTCAGTTCTTTTTTAGTGCGGGAGTGGAACAAGATAAGGGGGCCAGCTTGCCGCACAAAGTACTCATGTTCGGCTTTTGCTTTTTGGTATTGGTGTCAGGTGAGACCTCTGTATCTGATTTTTAATACGTATCATTTGATTGCCGTAGCCATGTGCGTCCCCCTCAAATTGCATCTAATTGTTTCCTCCCTCCACTGAACAACAACAACGCCCCACCAGTTTCTGCGTACGTGGCAAACTTAGCGTCTTTTCTCGTGAGTAATACTCTAGAAATCGTCCATCCAAAATTCGGATGGACGTTTTGAATGAGCTCCCCTTTTATTTTTTGCAAAGGGTGAGACCTGCGTCTTTGATTTTTAATAAGTATCTTTCCTCTTTTTAGACGCGCCGTAGTTTACCTGAACATGTCGGATCAATGAAAGAGGCATCAGCAAAAGGACTCCGTATTTGCACTCTACCAGCAATCCAATCCAAGGTCGAATCTCAATGGCCTCACGCGAATTTCATTTACTCAGATGCTAACAACGAATACGTCTCGCTATACGAATATTACGACGCTGGAAAATGTGATGCATTGGCATTGGGCACTTGGGACGCACGTGTAGATTTAATAAACAAAATGTGCGAAAGAGATTTGGTTTACACAGATAGTCTCGTCGTCGAGACTCCTTTGGCTTTTCCAGCAAAACCAGGAATCGGTACGAGCAATATTTGACCCTTGTGATGTTTCTCGTGAATCACTGAACAAAACGTTTCAAGAATTCGTGATGACTTTTCTTTTCTTTCATTGATACAGCTTCAGGAATATCTTATTGGATGCTTCAGGCAGAGGAGCACAATGGCGTTTCAATTGAGAAACCATTGGAGGATGGTGCTAATTGCAACCCAATGTTATCAGAACAAAACAACGAATCCACTCTAGATGATGAACGACTTTCTCCTGAAAATATGTCCTTTCCCTTCGTTGTATTTTCATGCTGCGTCGTATTAGCAATCGTTCTTCAGCTGTTAGATAGTTGGAATACCAAAAGGAACAATCGATTTGCAGGCTTGGCTGGAAGAATGCATGCTCTATCTCTTCATCAGTTGAGTTCTAGTCGCAACGTAATGGGCGGTATCGGTTCATCCTTGAAAACTGATGAAAATGAAAAATCGATGAATGGAGTTAGTGTTGCCGAATCATTTGTCAGACGAGCAGTAGACGGAGAGAAACAGAATGTTGAAAAAAAGCGCCCTACAGTTCGGTTTGCCGTGCCTTCAGATGCGAGTGAGTCATCAGAGGATGAATTTCACGACAATAGAATTGCAGCAATCGAATCTGCTGTCAGCCCGGTAGTACCAAACAGTGACAGTGATATTCACGAGAGATTTGCACTGCTCCAGAGGGAATTTCAAATGTTTGAACAAATAATGAGCGAGTCAAAAAAAGGAGATTAATATTTTGTGGACCGCATTGTATTGGATCAGCACTTTTTTTCAGCATGTAGCCATTTGCCAAATTTGGACGATCACATGGTAATGCTAGAGTTTTCTTATGCAGCTGCCCATTAATATCAAATGATTGTTGAAAAAGAAAATAAAAGACTATTCGCACAACATCTCACAAGGTATTAGACTGACTGTTGACTCATTCTCCTAACTTTGATAAAAAATAATGATATTGATCCATAATTTTGTCTAATGAAAATGTTACAACAAATCCACATTCCTGATTGAGTTTCTGCTACAGTATTCAATCTTGTCTAACATGTTATATTTCAGCCATTAAGGTATTTTCCTTCATTTTAAGCAGTTTTGCAGCTTTTTCAGGGTATGTTGATATCAAAGAATAATATCACCGCCAACTACTAACATACCAATATTGTGTTCATTCTGAACTAAGCCCACAGGTGGCAATACCTAAACATTTAATATTAACCTCAACAGTCAAAAAGGTTCTTAGTTGATTCTTGTTACATCACCATTTGAATATAAAGATTTTTCAAATTGCATATCAAACATCTGACATATTAACTTTCCAAATCCAAGATCATCTGATGCATAAACCTTAATGAAGCTAGTAAAGGTAAATGGACAGCACACCCTCCTCAAACTGGAATGTTGACGCTCATGAGATCAGGCTCATGGAAATAATGAAAAACATCTTCTTAGTAATTTTTTGTGAGTAATTTTTACTAGTAAACTGAGCCTCATGAAGCCAAGAAGATAATTCCTACTATCTCAGCAATGGACTGGATTGTTGCAAAATAATTTCAGAGTTTAATATTGTGCCATTGATGAGCAATTTTTCATACTAAGTTATAAAACATGACCACTTTGCAATTTTACCAATTATTTCACCCACCTCCTAATTAGGGTTTGCTTTGGTATTGGTTGGTTGGGCAACATGGTTCTGAATTTATTGATGCCAGTAGAATTGATGTGAACTGAAAAAACTAAGAAACCAGTGTACAACAAACTAAAACTAAAACACATGCAGCAATCTACAAGGAAACTAGCAAAATGTCCTTCAAAATTACCTACAGCATAACCTACAAAATGACCTAAATACAGATAAGCGACAAGTCTAAACATTCAAATCCTTTGGAAAATACAGAAAAGGAGCAATTTTTCTTTTTGGTGTTACTTGTCTGCATTTAAAGGCACCTGGTCAAAGCAAACATTTACAGGATAAAATTGTGGAAACCATTTCCAGCTCTCCCTTAGTCAAATAAGATAAAATTAAATGTGGCCTTTTCTAGCAATAGGCAACAACATCAATAGCAACTCAATCATTTTGAAAATTTGATCTTAGGGTTAGTGTCTTGCTGTTTAGAACCATTTAACTTGATGAAACCACATGTGTAAGCAACCCCAATTCAGGTTATATGTATGTATTGGAGCCATGGGAGGGACATATTTCAATACAAATCCAGATTCCATATCTAGGAAATCAGGTGACTGTTAAAGTGAATTGAGTTATTGTGTGCCAAAAGTCATAAAAAATAGTACCTATGTAAAATTTGAATTTTTCTCATTGAATTCCAAAGCTCCTTCACTTTTTCAGGGAATTGATCATTTTAAAACAATGAGTAAGTTTGAGAGAGACACAGAAAAAAAACATGAAATTTTGGTTTTGATATTTCTAAGGTAGACACACTCCCAGTATCTCAAACATTATTTTGGGATTATCACCATTATATTTGTTATTTATCTACTCTTAAGGTAAATACCTAGTAATTATCTCAATTTTCATTGCTTTGTCTGTTATTACTTGTTTTCAAATGGTAACAATAACAATTGTATATTGGTGGTAGGATTTTCTTCATTCTGGCAGCATCAGTGGGTTGAATATTTTGGTAATCATGAATAATTCTTCTACAAAATTTGATATATAAACTTAATCTAGAGCTGCATTTACCAGGTAATTTACCCAGTAAAGGGTCATTTATCGGGTAAATCTATTTGTGCATGTGGTGTGTTAATTAAATTCTCTTTAATAGGGATAAATCTGGAGTTTACACTTCCAATTTTACACTGGCAAATGACACATTTACCTCCACCATTTACCATCTATCATATTTTTCTAATGTATCAAATCACCCAAATCTATTGGTGTACTTCAGCTCTGACTTGATTGATGAAATAAATTACAATATTTTGAAACAATGAAATATAAAGAAAATTTCGTTTGATAAAAATTAAGATATTACATAGAAATAATATACTTAAGTTTATGTTTGGTATATAGATTCATTTGCCCTCATTTGCCCTCATTTACCCTGTTTGTCATTAACCCATGGATTTCCAAAATGGGGGAAATCATTGTTTATGGGGCAAATTATTGATTTACCATGTAATTCCCAGGTAGTTTACTTAGGTAAAGGTAAATAGATCTGGTTATGGTAAAGGTTAAAGTGGTAATATATGTTGTAGATCTTAAGAATAAGTGCTACAAAAATGAAAAAAGTGCAAGTACTGATTTTCAAAATTTTTGGTTCAACAATGAACAAGAATTATGTCCATTGTAAACATTATTGAAAGAGAAAACAGTTTGTAAAAATCAAAGTAAAATAAAATTCCTAATAGATTTTTGAAGAGCTGGCAATCATTTTAATCATAAAAAAGTTGAAAATAGTAGTTTTTCTCATTTTGTCTCATCTTCTCACAGTCATCCCTGAGTTGATGATAGCTGTATCCCTACTGCAGATAAAAATGTGGTTAATTATGAGCTGGGTGTGATATTTGTAGCTGGTGGTATGTTGTGCCATTGGAAAATATGCTTTAGATAGTACTTTTGTTTTTAGTATCATTTACCTAAATCATTATTCTATTTCTGTTTATTAGATGATGTTATTGAGCTGATGCTGTTTCTTAAAAGATAAAAGTTATGCTCTGCTTTAGTCTATACTAGTTTTTTAAAGATAACTTTATGGCTTCATTATTTTACATCAATGGATGTGAAAAGTGTTGGCAAAATATGAAAGAAATTAAAATGATTTCCGGTGCTAGTAATAGCATTAATATCCTATCATGGTGCAAGTTTTTTAAATACACAGTCCATAAAATCATAACAAAGTAACCTAAAAAGTGCCTTAAAAATTACATACACAATGATCAATTTATTTTGTAAGAACAGATACCTGCAAAGAAACCTGAAAAACTACCCACAGAAAGCCTGTAACCAAATATAAAATATCCAATGAAGAATCCTACAAAGTAACCCATAAAGTAACCCATAAAGTAACCTACAAAGTAACCCACAAAATAACCTACAAAGTAATCCACAAAGCAACCTACAAAGTAACCTACAAAGTAATCTACAAAGTAACCTACAAAGTAACCTACAAAGTAACCTTTAAAGAAATCTACAAAGTAAAACGCAAAGTAACCTACAAAATTACTACACCATATACTAAAAAGATACCTATAAAATAACCTACAAAATAACCTACAAAATACCCTGAAAAATGCCCTACAAAAGACCCCACAAAATAATCTAGCACAACATCAGTGGATGATATGTCTCAAAATGAAATTAGTTAGTGCAAAAACATGGAAATTGCGCATTGCCATATTTTTGTTATTGGTCATTTGCAAGAATGAAAAAACTTTCCATATTGATGCCATATGGTTTCTCAGTTGCAATTTGCAGATTCAATGGTAGATGTCATTTTTAATTCTTTTTTGGTTGAGATACATTGCCTCAATTGACTTTAATCTCTTTCAAATACAAGACAACATCATCTCTAGTTAAATGTTCTTTCTTTAAATTCTTTGTTTGATCATGAATGAAAAACACGACATTAAAATCAAGAAATATATAGATTTCATCTTAGCTATTGAGTTCAAGAAATACAAATTCTATAAACAATCTCAAAAATATATTTTTGACAAATAACAACCCTCAAAATAAGCATTTGAAAAAAATACTTACATAAGAATCAACAAAATAAACCAAATTTGTATTCAATAGTAACTATTTTTCCTTTCTTCATTCATATATGATCAAAAACATTGTCAACAATTTTATTTTAAATTCAATAAATAATTAGATTTAGATCTCTTTTAAATCATTCATTATTGTTGCATTAGCTTTGACATTAATTGTTTCCAAGGATATTTTTTGGTAATTAATTAGCTCTGCTCATCAAAAATTGACAAATTATTGTTTATGGTAGCAACTCCAAACATGAACTAAAAATAAATTGGTCAATATGATTTTGAAGTGAAGAATAGGGGTAATTTTACTCTACAATCTACTTGTTGATTAGAAACAATCCTCTTGGTTAATTTTCTTACCAGCTTACATATAAACTTCCTTAGATTTGCGTAAAAAAAAGCACAAAATATTTATGCATGGCGGAGTCAAAGGTTGGACTGAAAAGAATTCATGTCAAGTTCAATCCTATGTGTTCAGCACAATGATGAGTAAAAATGACAGAGCTTAATTGAGTAAATTTCAAATCAGCTCCTTAAAGATGTAATACTCCTAATTGTTTTTTTCAAAATTAAAACAGCATTTAATTATTTCAAATTTCCAAAAAGTTACATTGTGTCTCTATTTCTCTTCAGTCATAACATTTTTATAATCCACAATTGTGTGTACTTGCCAATGCTTACCAATGCACCATATTAATGGCAGTTCATAGGGTATATCTAGGATTGACAAATTATTGCCAAAGCAGTACCAAAGAGTGAAAAAGAGAGACATGGCTTTAAGAAAATTAGCAATTTAACAAGTATCACCATCAAAAAGAACTGCAACTTTTCAACACTTGTTGGTCCAATGCCAATGACCACCACCAAACTACTTTACATAATGTTTTTTCTTAGCACATGGATTTTAAGCTCTTTTTTGGGACTATTATGTACATTTGCTGAAATTATTTATAATTTCTACATCAAACCAAAACCAATAGTACCTACTGTGTTCCAATATTATTTTTCATAATCATTATTTATTTTTTTTTTGTTGGTTGGTAATTATTTTTGATAATAATTAAGTTTGTTGTACTGTTTTTTTGGAATTCTTTAAATCATCCTGAAATCACTGCAAAAGTATTGTCACATTTTTTGTCACTGATAAAAAAATGACTTTCACATGATGTATTGTTTTGGACTGGTTCTCATGTAATTCTAGGATGTTCCTGACCAATCTTGCTTTTAAGTTAAGTCCCGTCAAGTAGTGTAGTTATTACATAAAAGTGTGCAGTATTTGCAAAGTATTATTGTACCAACAATACTATTGTATTGTAGGAGTACCATACATGAGCTACCATCTACCATGCTGTATTCCATAAGATTCCACATTCCATTCACCATTATTTGCCACTACTACTGTATGTTTAAATAAAAGATATAATAATTTTTAAATCTTAGACTATGGACATGGTGATACCATTGGAAATTTCTTGATGAGAGGATTTTAACCATGTGTGTAACAACTTGTGAAACTTGTTTGTTGAGGAGTTATCCATCTATGACTTTATGAGCTGAAACACTTTTTTAGCTCAAATTGATGTTCTATGACTTCAAAATAATTGTTGTGGCGTATTCATCATTTTCAAAATTGTTGGATTTTAGAAAACTCATAAAAACAAAATTTAAGGTATTAAATATTTGAAAATTACATAAATTACATATTATTCAATTAATAGTAGTTACTGCACAAATCATTATAAAATTATTACAAACGTTAAAGGTTCTTTTTTGAAAAAACCCTAATAATAAATGGTTAAACATTTTATATCATTTTATTTAGTTTAAGTTTGAATAAAAATGAAACCCTGATGCATAGAGGTATGCTTTCACTATCATTTTTCTCAATGTTCCTAATAGTCATGTTTTGTGAGATGTGTACCTCTTGGAATAAGTACGCTGCATCTCTGAGTTTGGATTGTACTTTTCTCTGTTTTTGTTATCATAAAAGAGTTTAGCTCATACTCTGTTCTCTTCATTTCTATTTAATGCCTTCCAAATTTCTAATGGGAACTAGTAATATCAAAACTGATTTAAATTTAGACCATGAAACCTATTCCATTTGTTCGATCTCAAAGTGTACTGCAAAATAGAGTATTAGTTCATTGCTTAAACCCCAGTAGATCCTGAGATGTAAGAGCCCCCAAGTAGATAACTGACATTTTATTCAAACATGCAGTACTTAAGAGTATATAGAGAAGTGAGTTCTGGTCTAGCAGCTTGTACTGTCAACTTGCTTCATTGAGGCTCTTATATCTCATGATCTACCTGGAGTTACATACTAAACTAATAGTCTATGATGTAGTACTCATTGAGATCTAATGCACTGAACAGTTTTTAGTATGGAATTCTAGGCTAGTCTAGGCAGAACCTGACATATAAGCACCTCAATCTCAATTAAGGACCCCTGGGTCATTTCAATTAAACTGATTTTTTAGATGAGAAAAGACACAGAGCTAAATTGATTTTTGTTCATGAAAAGAAAAAGAACAAGGGCCAAACTTGGAGCTAGTGTGTACCAATTTTGAAAGGTACCAATACCACAAAACCCTTTTGAATCTACCATTCAAAATTCTACCTAGTAAAATGATACCCCTCTTTATTGGAGTCTCATTTGCAGTCAAAAATAAATTAAATATTTTTATATGAAAATGTATTATGCTAATAATTACATTAAATAATAATAATACCTTTAACGTTTTTAGCCATTTATTAGATCTGAAATGATAACTTTTAAATCATGATTGAGATATATTTTTTAAAACTTTGTGGATACCTTGTATCAAATTGAAAGCATCATAAAGGATATTTTTGCAATAACAGAACATCATATTTTAGTTTTAGCTAAAAAGGAACATTTAGCTCTAAAAAACCTTGTGGAATGATCCCCCATCAAATAATTTTCAGAAGACATTACGCACATAATTGAAATAGTCTCATCAATGCCTTTCCAACGGTGCGGAGCACTGTGATGGTAGTCCAAAATGTAAAATCATGCTGACTTTTTATTCAAACAGCCATGAATGCAGTAGTCTTGAATTGGTATGACATTAAAGATTCTGGTACTGTCACTAGTAGGCCCCTTTTTTTATTTTTCAAAGTCCAATTTCCCCAGCTCTGCTGGGAAATTGGACTTTGAAAAATTAAAAAAAACTTCCACTTTTCAAATGTCTGTTGTTTGCAGTCCCTGTGCCAAAAAATACTTAGGCCTTTGGCCTATGCTTTATCCCTACATTTTCCTATGTAAAAAACCTGTGTTGAATTTTTTACGTACTTACCTTGGCAAACCTCTGAAGAAGGCTACTGTTAAAAGCATTACTCCAGCTTAGGTCCCTGCCAAGCTAACTGCAAAAATAGTAGTGGATAAAGTCCTAGGAACTCAGTTTAATTTTTACTTTCACTAGACTTCCAACAAATTCATTTACTTCTACTTTCAATCCATTATACAATTACTTCTTTTTTAATGAATAATATTATGTGGCCAATTTGCTTAAATTCAACTGCAGTATCTGGTCAGTAAATGCATTTTAGAAGGAAAAATGTTGTGACACAACCCTCAATGGATGCTCCAGATGGAGGATGTATATTGTTTTACCTTTTGAAATGCATTTAAATGGTCTCTACAAGCAATTCCTCAGTAATAAATAGTGTGTAAATTTACAAGTGGAAATATTTCTCAAAACTGAATAACCTGGTACTTGTCTAGAATATGTTATAGTATTGTTGTAGCTTACCATACCAGCTAACCATTTCGATGCCATCGTGATTGCTAGCTCTTGTTCATCTCCCCATGAGGCAGATATGCTGGCTTTGGGCATTGCAATCTCAGCCAACACTATTGTCATACAAAATTTCCTGCTATTGATGTTGATTGGGTGTTGCTAAATAATTAGCTACTTAGTTATTAACTAGCAATGCCCTGATTGCTTGACACATGATGATTTATTTTTAATCCCACTTCTTTCTAGACCTAACTGAAATGACATGATTTATACTCGTAATGGGCTTTACCATTGCAGTAGCCCAGCCTAGCTCAAACCAACAAGCTAGATAGTACTTAAGCCCTTTAACAATGGTGGCCGTACTCACTTGTGAGGTTATGAGTCCAAACTGTCTTTTTGGTTCACCTTGAGTTGATTGTTGTGTAGAGCAACATGTTTGTGAAGTCTGTCCCTGGAGATGACATAAAACTTGCACCACAATGAGGAAACGAACACCATGTTAATTATTTGTGTTCTGCTGGTCCATCCATATTGATTGTTGTGTGGGGACATCTGTGAAGATTCAATTCCCCGCAACCTTGGCTGTCTGCCTCTTTCAACTGGTTGGTTGTTGTGTTACTACCACCAGTTCCAACAGTGATGGTTTGTTTGTCTGAAATGATGTTAATCTAGAATAGGGGTGATGCAAACACCATCCATCACCCCAACCTTCTTCCCCATCACCATGACCCATGTTGACTATTTGTTTTGGTCACTGCTTCTTCAAGCTGCCTCCAAGGCCATCCATTAATTTTTCTATTACTAGCTGTTGGTCATTGCATCTCAGCCAGCCACAGCATCACTCCTCCACAGACACAATGCCAGAAGTGCCAAACCTGGCAATACAAGCACCATAACCACATCTGCCTGCCCTTGATCATTGTTGCTCAATGGGGGCTCATCCCTTCATTGGATGTTGTCTCCCACACATCATCATCATCATCATCATCATCATCATCATCATCATCATCATCATCATCACATTGTTGTTGATTTTTGTGACACACCTGCTCAAATTGTTTGGATATCCAGAACAAGGTTAAACTACATCAGGGACAATGTGAACATTATCCATTGCCATTGCCCTTGCCTTTGCCACCATTCTCCTAGTCAGATATAGGGTTGATGGCTGCATCAAAATCCATTGCTCCTGATGTGCCACCACTAGTCTTCCTGCTACTGATTGTCATGTTCCTCACCTTCAATCAGCAGTACAAGTTCCACTGTGACAATGACCATGCAAGTCATATACATTTTCTATGTCACCCTCTGTCAGAACACTGACCTGCTGCTGGTTTTGTTGTGCCTGAGTATCATTGTGTGTCAGGACACCACCAACACCATATCAAGATCCCCTCCCTTGATCCCTGTCCTATTTGGCTCCTTCACTTCTTCCACCTTGTTCTTTCCTCAACATTGCCAAGTGCAGTAAGGTTTGTTTGTCATACTTTGTCTTTGGCTTACATCAATCTCTCCAACTTGATCCTTCTTCACCAGACCTTTTCAAGTTCCATCCTACAAGTAGTTTATTGCTAGGGATGTTAGACTCCAGCTTCTCTCCTCAAGTCAGTCTTTGGCCTTTGTTACATGCCGGTTCTTTGTCCTCTGCCATGTTGGCTGCATGACACCAATCAATGTTGATACTTTGTGTCATTAAACCTCAAGTTTAAGTCCACCATTGGGATTAGCTACCCTATCTCCTCAGTGAGACACTGTGTGGTGCAATGACACAGCGACAGCCCCTGTGCATTGTTTTTGGAATGCCCCAAGATGGAAGCAAGACCATGGTAATAACAATTTAAGTCTCAAGGCACAGAAAAATGAGGATTGCATTACCTATGACCTTGCTCTTGGCGTGAAGCTGAGACCGGTAGGAGACCTTTCCCTTCAAGCACAAGACCATCCTTTTAATAATCTAGGGGGAGCCAGTGGCATTTTTCAAGCCATTGACTTTTGTTTCAATCTACCTTTTGCCACCCCAATCTTCATTCAAGGAGGAGCCATACAGTTGGCTGCCTCCCAAGTTCTTTTGGCCTCCCTCTCCAGACTATGTCACTTCCCTTTTTGTCTCCAGTGGGAATAAACAAAATAGGATTCTATTCATTCAAGGGGGAGAGAAGAGGCAGTGGAGCAGTACGAGGACAACAAAGTTGGTCAGAGTACAATGGGCTATAGTACACAGTATTTACTGTACTCTAAGCCCTTTGGGCAAGGACTGATGGAGTAACTTCTAGTACTGCCCCTGCGGCACCTTGTTCTTTGGCTTTTGTTAGCAACCTGATGAGTTGTGTGGCATTTTGAAATTTCTTTGCACCTGTGGTGGAAAGCAATTCCAGTGTCATTAAAGGCCAACCAAAGCATCCATTGCTTTTGGTTGGGTCACCTTTTATTTTACCCCTTTTATTCAATAATTGATACCAGTCGGCAACTGATCCTGTTGATTGTGAAGTCAACTTGCTATGATTGGTCAACATATATGTGACGCATTCCTGTGGATGCATCCCCATACACTTGGTGTTTATTTTCTTTTTCCTCTGATTCTTTTATTAATCAATTTGATTTCCCTCTTTGTGAGCATATAGAATTGGATTCTGCATGTTCAAGGGGGAGTGTTGAGTGGGTGTTGCTAAATAATTAGCTACTTAGCTATTAACTAGCAATGCCCTGATTGGTTGACACATGATGATTTATTTTTAGTCCTGCTTCCTTCTAGTAGACCTAACTGAAATAACATGATTTATACTCAAAATGGTCTTTACCATTGCCTTAGCATAGCCTAGCTCTAACCAACTAACTAGTGCTTAAACCTATTATAAACCAATTAAAGATGGTAGCCATTCTCACTTGCTAACTGATACTACTTTTACTCATCCTGGTAATGTTAATGAGGAATTGAGATTACAATGCCAAAAGTTGGTGTCTGAATAGCACCATAAAATGGTAAATAAAATTTTTTTTTACTCTGTTTACAGTACACCAACAACACAGTTATTAATTAACAATTAAATAAATACAATAAAATCATTCAAGTAATTGTATTGGGTCACAACTGAATGCAACAGAGAGAGACTATTCATTTTACTGCTGTGATGTTTGAAAGAATTGAAAATGTTGGATAAAGTGGTGATTGTGGTGGATGGTGGTGGAAAATGATTTCACAGTGGTTGTCTTGCTTGATAAATAGTTGGATGGAGTTTCCAAATGGAAATGAATGGTAGTAGCTGAATTTCTTGTGAGTCAATGAGTATTTTAGCAAATATTCAAAATTTACATTTTTGGAATAGTTGTCAATTTTGGAGACTGTAGACATGAAAATGCATTTTTAGAAAATTGGTAAACATAAAATTTAGCAGCACAGGAATTATCAATTACATGGAGCATCAGCAGTGGTTAAATAAAACAGAAATAACAAACCACAAAGAAAAGAACAGTAGAAATCAAGGGAAGAAGCAACATAAGTTGTGGTAGAGGCAGCTTTTAACAATGGAGATATCATTGGTCATTGATAAAAGCAAGCCTTAAACGTGGTCAGCAACTATGGCAATAGCAGTTACCTAGCCTAATATAAACAAATCATTATAATGTTTTATTGATCCATCTATACAATAATAAAATTTCAAAAGAGCAGAAATAGAGTTATGGTTTCATTTTTCTTCCATCATTCTCTGCTGATAATGGAATTGTTTGGACATTGCAATCTGTTGCAAGCTATTGCTTTTATCGCTTCATTCATCTTTCTAATCGCATATGCTTTAGAGGATAAGAATCAATAATTAACTAGCCCTACCTAGTAAATTAAGCCTTTTGTAAAATCCTCATTTCTCAGTGATGACTCAACCAATTGCCC
>JALLOT010000647.1:0-18657 GCA_036939595.1 Thalassiosira livingstoniorum
CTTGACAATGTGCACTGCTTCCCCATAACTCAAATATTGAACTATGTAGGGACTTTTCTACTCATCTGTTCAGATACAAATTATTTTTCAAAATTTCAATCCTTCTAATCCCATTTGGGCTTATTCCCAGTTAAATTAGACAGGCTTATTGAGCGTCATATAAATGGCACCTACATTTCACCTCCACCATGATCTCTTAAAATGAAAACATGAAGTTCTTATCCAGGATATAGCCTTGGAATATCCTAGTAAGTAACTTCACATAATTTTAAAAACAAAGGAAATAAGGAATTTGAAAAGGAACCATTTACGGATGGGCCTAGAGAAGAACCTACAAAACAACCTAAACAGTAAACTACAAATCAAACCACAAAAATAAATATAATGAACACATACTGTCCAGCAAAAGAAACTAAACATGAATCCAATGAATATGAAGAACCTAGATTCACATGAAGAACTTCTCGATACATACTACATCAAGATATGCACCTAGAAAAGTCCTTTGAAAAATGGAAACAAAATACCAAAATATTGCTTTTTAGCTTCGATTCTAGCATGGGATCATTTTTCTAGCAGCCCATTTTATATTTTTGAGCTCTTTTTTATTTTCTAAAAATTATTTTATATATTCAAGTTATGCAAGCTCTAACTCACTTATTGAGGTAGGTAGTCTTGACAATGTGCGAAAATTACTCATATCTGAAATATTGATTAGGTAGGAGCTTTTCTACTAGTCTGTTCAAATACAAATCATTCTTCAAAATGTGGATCCTTCAAAATCCAACTGGGCTCATTCCCAGTTAAATTAGACACACTTAATGAGAGTCAAATAAATGAGCACCTGAATTTTACCTCCATCATGGTTTCTTAATATGGAAATACAAAAATCTTCCCAGAAAAGAACCTTAATAATCCTAGCAAGTAAATTTATTAACATTCTAAAAACAAAAGAAAAAAAATCAAAATTGTCATTTACAAATGAGCCTAGAAAAGAACCTATAAAAACTAAAAACCAAAGTACAAATCAAACTACAAAAATCAAACTATAAAATACAATCAGGTCAGCAAAAGAGTCTAAACAAGATTTTAGAAGTAAAAGCAGCAACCAACCAAGGTTTTTACAGTAGTAATCTAACAGTTTCAAAATTAATGTAGAAACATTGAAAAAATGGCTTAGAATTAGACCCAAAGAGCCTTGTTATGAAGGTGAAAGTAGATAATAACCTAATGAGGACCTAGATAAGAATCTTGACAAAGATCTAGAATCGAACCTATAAAAGAACCCATTGGACAAGAGTCTAGGGATGACATCCATAACAAGACTTTTTATAATAAAACTGATATGATCCATGTGAAGAACTTAGATCCATAAGAAGAACCTATAGATCCTATCTAGATACATACTACATAAAGATATGCACCTAGAAAAAATCCTTTGAAAAAATGAAAACAAAATACCAAAACATTGCTTTTTAGCTTCAATTCTAGCATATGATCATTCATCTAGTAAGCCATTTGACATTTGTGAGCTCATTTTTATTTTCTAAACTAATTTTATATTATATTCAAGCTATACAAGCTCTAACTCACTTATTGAGATAGGTAGTCTTGACAAAGTGCTTTTCAAATAGAATTTATAATTTTTCTTCAAAATGTGGATCCTTCAAAGACCACTTGGACTCATCCAAAGTAAAATTTGTCACCCTTAACGAGAGTCATATAAATGTGCACCTGATTTTTACCTCCACCATGGTCTCTTATTAATATGGAAACACAAAAATCTTCCCAGAAGAGAACCTTAATAATCCTAGCAAGTAAATTTATTAACATTCTAAAAACAAAAGAAAAAAGATTTTTATCAAAAAGAATCATTTGCATATGAGCCTAGAAAAAAAACTAAAATTTAAACTATGAATCAAGCTACAAAAATCAAACTACAAAAAATACAACCAGGTCAGAAAAAGAATCTAAACAAGAATCTAGAAGTAAAAACAATAACCTACCAAAGAATTAAACAATTGTAAGCTGACAGTTTCATTGCAAAATTAATATAGAAACATTGAAAAAAAGGCTTAGAATTAGACCTAAAGAGAGCCTTCTTGTGAAAGTGAAAGTAGATAATAACCTAATGAAAACCTAGATAAGAATCTTGACAAAACTCTAGATAAGTACCTAGAAAAGGACCCATTGGATAAGAGCCTAAAGATTACATCCATAATGAGACTTATTATAATAAGCCTGATTAGATCAAAATGAATATGAGGAACCTGGATCCATGAGAAGAACCTCTAGATACATACTACATAAAGATATGCACCTCAAAAGTCCTTTGAAAAAATGAAAACAAAATACCAAAACATTGCTTTTTAGTTTTAGCTTCAATTCTAGCATGTGATCATTTTTCAGGCAGCCCATTTTACATTTTAAGCTCTTTTTCATTTTCTAAAGTAATTTTATTTATTCAAGCTATGCAATCGCTAACTCACTTATTGAAGTAGGTAGTCTTGACAATGTGCAAAACTTCAACATAGTATGTCAAAAATTGAATTAGGTAGGCACTTTTCTGTTCATCTGGTCAGGTACAAATTATTCTTCAAAATGTGGATCCTTCACAGTCCACTTGGGCTCATTCCCAGTTAAATTAGACACACTTAATGAGAGTCATGTAAATGAGCAACTGATTTTTACCTCCACCATGATCTCTTAATATGGAAATATAATTATCATTTCAGAAAGGAACCTTAATAATCCTAGCAAGTAAGTTTATTAACATTCTAAAAGGAAAAATGAAAAAGATTTTTCAAAATTGTCATTTACAAATGAGCCTAGAAAAGAACCTACAAAAAAATCTATAAAGTATACTACAAATCAAACTACAAAAGTCAGTGAAAAAATACAACCAGATCAGAAAAAGAATCTAAACAAGAATCTAGAATTAAAAACAGCAACCAACCAAGTGTTTAAAACAATTACAAGCTAACAGTGGCATTGCAAAATTAATGTAGAAACATTGAAAAAGGCTTAGAATTAGACCCAAAGAGAGCCTTGTTGTGAAAGTGAAGGTAGGTAATAACCTAATGAGGACCTAGATAAGACCCATTGGATGAGAAACTAAAGATGACATCCATAATGAGACATATCATATAATAAGCCTGATTAGATCAAAGTGAATATGAGGAACCCATATCCATATGAAGAACTTTGAGATAAATACTGCATAAAGATAAGCAGCTAGAAAAGTCTTTTGAAAAAAAAAAGAAAAAAAAACTAAAATGTTGCTTTTTAGGCTCAATTCTAGCATGTGATCATATTCTAGCATCCCATTTAATATTGTTTCAGCTCTTTTTTATTTTCTTACATAATCTTATTTATACAAGAATCTCTTTCCTTTTCTTTTTGTTCCTGTTGAGTACCACCCATAATTAATTTTTCTGTCACTAAAATTATGCAGCAAGCTGGAAAGATATCTGTAATAAGTAATGAAATCAGCTTTTGAGATGAAATTCTTGACCAAAGATTGACACAGTCTTCAAATTAACATTTTATTTGCAAAACTTTCTTACAAATTTGATTTACAAAATATCTAAATAATAGTAACACAAAGAAACTGTTTTAACTTCAAACCCAGGCAAGGTGTCAATATTGATATTGTCAGAACTTCCATTTTTGTTTGATGTTCATCATACTTTGTAAGTCAGGTGTCAAGTGTGAACATGGGAAGATTTGACAAAAATGATTGGATGTTTTATTTGAAACACTTTATTTGAATATTTATTGAATCTTTCTCTATCATGAAATAAATGCGAAAAAACATGAAAAGTATTATAAAAAAATCAATGGTATTGTACGGCAATATGCAGTACTCTTTCTGTGCCATTTTTTCTGTCATGAGCCACACCAGGTGGAACCTGGATGGGTAACACCACTTTTCACCCAATTAGAATAAAATTTACAACAAAATGAACACAGTGTGGAGAAAACAGGGAATGAAGAGATTCCTCACAGGGAACCAAACCCTAGATTTTTGGTAAAACCTATTATTTAAAAATAGTATTTAGGGATGTTTGGTTTGAAATATTTTATTTCAAATGATGAATTCCATTTTTTGTTTTGAAAGCAACAATGACTTTTGTGTTGTAAAATATCTAACTGTAATTGTCCTGTTTCAATTGTGTGTTATGGTAAAAGTTTGTGTATGATGAACATTGATGGTTGAAAGTGTTTGTTTTTTGTTGTTCTATTGTTTTTGTTTTTGGTGTTAAAGATAAAGTTGAAGTTGAAATTCAAAATAAAGTTGAATTTGAACACTAAAGTATAGGAATGAAGGGAAAAGTGACTTCTTGTATCCAATTTGTGGTTGAAGGTTAACTTTTAAAGACAGAAAACATTTAGTGATATTTAACTTTGACTTGGAACAGCAAAAAATCTATTCTAAATTAGTAAAGAGTTCCAAAGATGACAACACAAATACAAAGGTCTCTGCAAAATTGACTAAGTAAAGGTTTACCCTGTCCAGTACTCTAATTTTCACTACTAAAACTCCTAGCAAGGAACAACATAAGTGGTGACTGATAAATGTTTGGACAGTGACATCCTGCACTTACCCAAAACTAAAACCTTGGGCATTTTTTGACTCTGTTTGAGGTCAAATCCAGTGATTTTGACAAATATGAAGCAACAGTTTCAATGTAGACATGATAGACAAGTTTTAATCTAGAAGTATGTGCATTTATGGTAGATATTATTCTGTGTATTTGGTTTCACTAATTCTACAGTAAAACACAATATGTGAACTCAAAAAGAAGTTAGTACATCAATAGTAGTAGAATGATATCTTTTGTTGGATCATGTGGTTGGTCATGAAAAGTACAGAAAGCATCTGATTGAGTGAATCTTTTGGTGCCTGTGTATTGCGGAATTGAATCCATCAACATAAATAACTGTATCATTTTTAAAATTTGACTTTTTGAACCATACATTTATTCATCATGTAGACAAGAAGATCAATTAACCACTTCTAAGCTCTATTTTATCCTTTTTGAGAATACTTGAATTGAATTAGAATACAACCCCACTTTTCAAAGTGCCCATAGACATCCAAGACTCCACTTGAAGATACCACAGTAAAAATTTTGAAAACAACCATAGGTCACTTTGAAAAGCTGTAATTTTAATTTGATTATGATTTTTTTTCATATTTCTCCCAAATTTCTCTTTTTTGACAATTCTTGGAGAATACTTTTAAAACGAACCCTATTTCAGAAAAATATCCTAAACATGAAATAGTGCATAACATTTACTGTAGGCAAATGTTTCAAATGACCCATGGTAGTTTTCTAGTACATTGATGGTACTGTTTTGGAAAGTTAAAATGGGGTGGATTATGACCATGCATGATGCTCTGCCTGTGTGTTTGCAACTTTTACTTCTGTTATATATGATGTAACCTACCTAGAAACTATTAGAAGACAAGAAATCAAAACCAAAAATCTCATTGTATACTTTGTAAATTCAAAAATGATAGATTTTTCTAGACCTGTGCTTATGAGGCAATGTCTAATATGTAATCACTTGGTAGTAATAATTCACATTTTCAAACCTTTAGAGTTCTACCTCAAATCTTTAATCACTCATTACTCTCCAAAGGACTTCCAAGCTTCCACATGAAGAAAAATGTGTGAATGAATTTGCATAGATTTGCATTAATAAAAGGGCTTTCAATTCGTATACTTATGGTGGGTTGTGTCCTGTGTCTCCCTAAAAACCAAAAAACATTAGTACTTAACTTTGTAATGGATGTTTCAGATTTTTTCATTTTTTTCGTTTTTTTTTAATATTTTTTGTTTTTACTTACTACTTACTACATAGGAGTTGGTAAATTAATTTCGAGTATCAATCGCCATAATCGCTGACTAATGATGACTGCAAGATGGGCAATGGCCAATGACCAAGCGGAAAGCGGATGGAGACTGGAGACTGGAGACTGGATGGAGCTGGAGACCAACTTCTTAGAGACGAGATCCAAGGCTGCCAATAACGGTCTCAAAGATGACCGCAACACACGGCATTATCAGGAATATCTTCCTTCTCCTATCGATTATGCACGCAACGGTGGGGTTCACGTCTCCGTACCGCCCAAGCACGACACCGTCACCAAATCGACGACGATGCGTTTCCCATCGTGAACGGAGGTCCATTGAGTCCATCGAGTCCATCGCCAACCCCGCTGCGTTAGCGCCAAGGACGAGACTGTCAACTTCCTCCCTTCATTATTTGCCTTGTCCAAATTCACTTCATAAACCACATCGACCACTTCGCCACATCTCTACGCGCTCTACACGCTCTACGCGGCTATACAACATGTATGACGATTGGTCTTCGGACTTGCTATCTTCGAGTCAATCGGAGTACACGTATGGCGATTTGATATTGCCTCTGGATGAAGATTCGATTGAAATGTGTTTGGAGGAATTCATGGACTCGGAGTATGGAATGACCATGTTTGGAAGGCATGATTTGCCGGCTTCTGTCGGGTGAGAATGTGATACTGCACAATAATTGAGCAAAACTCTTTTGTATTTCTGTGATTTCTCGTGTGATTGCTTTTTAAATTTTTAATGTTTTCTTTGTCATTTTCTTGCTTATTTATCAAATTCTCTTGATGAAAAATACAAAAATTCAGTATTACAGGCACAATTGAATTTGTATCGTTGGAAGGGCCAGAGGCGATTCTTTCTTTAATTGGAAAATTCTGGCACAAACGAGGTGTGTTCTGCTCTTTTATATTGTAATTTTTCCAAGTAATTCTTCACTAAAATTCCCATCATTTTCTGCAACCCCTCCTCTCTCAATCCAACAAAAAAATTAATTCATGACAATTTGAAAATCCATTACAAACCCCAACTTTCCACAAAATCATCCACACAGAAACAGTCCTAGGAAAAGCAGCCCTCTACCTCAACGCCCGAATCCCCGAACTCACCTCCATCAACGTCTCCTCCCCCGAAGAACTCTCCGACTACGAAGAAGTCATGGATGAATTCACCGGGGAGGTGTTGTACGTGGAAGACAAACGATCTCCGGATTTCAATGGGGATAGGGAGACGATGGAGTATCAGGGGTTGGATCCGGATGTGAGGGGGCCGTTTGTTTTGGGGAGTGATCGGTGGGGTGGAGGGAGTATGATAAGGCCCGCGTAGTGGTGCTTAGTTTTGCTGGATTGCGACGGGTTGCGATTCGATTGGATGGCAGTGATTGTAACAGTTTTGGTGTGTCGCTCTGCAACCGTACATTCGCAATAAATTCTGGAAATTATTTAGCAAATTGATTGAGCATTTGCGATTATTGTTCAATGAGCATGAGCGTTGCAAGTTTAAAATTTATTCCATTGAGCTAACTTTTTATTGTAATGAACTCATTCGGGAAGAATGTTCGTTCTAAAATTAAATCGAAATTGATACTAGTACTAAAACTTTCAAACAAGCAGAAATGTAAATTTCATTTCATGATCTTGAATCGGATTGATTGTCAATAAGAGCCCAACCTAGCATCAAATAATATGTAACTGGGGCAGTTGCCGGAGGTGTCATTGTTCCAACCACAACATGAGTCTCGAGGCGCATCCTGTGGAAAATAACTGTTATTGTCGTTTCTCTGAGAGTTGGGAATTGCCTACCGGCAGTTAAAAGCAGAGTAATTCAAGAAGTCCCGTTGCGTTTCATCCGATCAGTTTATCTTTTTCATTCTCTAGCTTTAAGTGATACCCCTATTTGTTCTACAATAACAAAACTGCGCCAAAAATCCCACACCCTCCATATCCGCACTACGTATGATCCGAAACATAACACTTGACCACCTGACTCCGACTCGGCTGCCTCAACTTCAACAGCGCCCTCGCCTCAATCTTTTTAATCCTCTCCTTCTCCACCCCAAACCTCTCCCCAATATCCCCCAACCCCATGGGCTTCCCATCATCCAACCCAAACCTCAACCGTATCACCGCTTGCTCCCTCGGACTCAGCGTCTTGACCAATCGCCGTATATCGGCCTTCATCATTTCTTCATTCGCCATTTGTTCCGGACTGGGGTGTTCGGTATCTTGAACGAATACTTCCATGGTGTTCCCGCTGCCATTTTCCCCCGTGGAGGAGGACCCCTTCCCCGTCCGTGCATCAATCTTTTTGTCCAACGACGACACTTCCTTGGCGGACTGCCGATAAAAATTCAATTTTTCCACCGTCATTCCACACTTTTGAGCGACTTCCTCGTCCGTCGGCCGTCGTCCCAACACCGTCATAAGAACCCTCTCTTGAATCCTAATATCATTAATCTTCCTCATGGCCGTCTGCGGCAATCGTACCGAACGACTCTGCTCGCTCACATTCTTCGCCACCTCCTTCTGAATCCACCACGTGGCATACGTGCTAAATCGAAATCCCAACTCGGGGTCAAACTTCTCCGTGGCGCGGGTCAACCCAATGATTCCTTGTTGGCACGCATCTTGGAATTGGATGGAGGAGGGACTGTGGGAGGTGCGGGAGTGGAGGTTGGCGGAGCGGGAGGATTTGACGGCGCGGCGGGCGATTTGGATGACGAGGCGGAGGTTGGCTTCGATGAGGGCGGCTTTGGCGCGTTGGGAGCGGCGGATTTGTTGTTTGAGGGTGGGGACGGTGTGGTTGGTGGCGGTGGCCCATTGGTGGAAGGTGGGTGGACTGGAGGAGAGGAGGGAGTGGGAGTTGGTAGGAGGGGATGGGAGCGAGGCAGACGTGTGACAGGTGAAAGATTAAGGTTAGTTCATGGCTGGAGGCAGATAGAATGAATTTGAATTTCGAGAAAGCTTGCACTTCAACCATGGCGACCAAACTCAAGAGAAGAACCCTTTTGCTAGTCCATCACTATGACAAACAGCCAGCGAATGACACCAGTCAACACTCAGCCATTATTGCAAGACACATGCCTGACCTCCTATTCAAACCAAGCAACAATTATTCCTTTCCCCCAAAAAGTCAACAACTCAAAAAGTCGATTCTGCCACACTCCATCCTCCCCCTTACGTAAAACTCAGCAACTCAGGCACTCATCAAAACTCAGGCACTCACCGCATCAACTCCCTCTCCAACCCCATCCGCTCCTCCTCCAACCCACTCAATATCCGAACCTGCCGACCCAACAGCACCTCGTCCTCCTTGAAGAGCAATTCGTGCTGTCCCAAACTTTTGATGTAGGTGGAGATGGAGTCCGATCCGGTTTCTTTGACGGTGGCGCGGACTTTCCGACCGTTTCGACCGTTTCGAAGGGTTTGTTTGTTTTGCAGGTTTTGTACCTTTTGTACTTTGAGAGTGCGATCCAGTTCCATCTTCTTGTGGTACAATTCTTGTTCGAACTGCGCTTGCCCGTTCAAAATCTTATGCTCTAATTCATCATTTTCAACATACTCATCTGCATGATTGTCATCTATATCCACATCAGAGTGACTGACCGCCCCCTTGGCCTTCCTCTTGGCCTCCTCGTTCATCTTGCTATAACTCTTGAAATCCGCCAATTGGTTCGCCGCCTCGGGGGAGTCGTCCTTGTAGGGTTCCAGGTCTTGTTCTCCGTCGTCGTTGAGTAGGAGGGCGGTGAGGCGGGAGTGCTGGGAGTGCTGCGTATGGGATTGGTGGGATTGCTTAGTGTGCTGGGAATTTTGGTAGGTTTCTTTGGTTAGTTTGAGTTGTTTGATTGGTTTGAGTTTTTTGCTCGACTCTTCATTGTTGAAATCATTCTCTTTCGTATTTTCTTTCGCGTTTTCTGTGGGAGCTTTCGCAGTGGCTCTGCGGGAGGCTGAGGTAATTTTCTTTTTCAATCTTGTCGTTTTTGAAAGTTCCTTTTCCTCTTTCTTTGCCGATACCTTTGTCTTTGGTGCTATCTTTGGTGATGTCTTTGACGCTGTCTTTCCTTCTTTACTTTTGGGTGCCGCTTTGGCAGTTGGCTTTCTCTTGCCACCAACTCCATTGGCAGCTGCAGGCGGGGGAGGTGGGGGAGGCGACACATCATGAATAATATGGGCATTGTTCGCCGCAATGGCTGCATAGGAAGCACTTCCCGAGGACAGGTCGTGATTGCCCGATCGCTTTCGCACTACGTACAGACAGCTCGCTGAATGTGGTGAGTGTGCTGAGTGTGCTGGGTATACTGAGTATGCTGAGTGCTCTGACTGTGACTGTGCGGACTGTGCGGACTGCCTCTCGAAAGTGAAGTGCACCGGGGGCGCAAATGCCTCCACCACTGTGCCAGTAGTTGCAAGTGTTGCAACTGTTGCAACTGTTGCAGCTGCTGCCAACGCCATGGTCAGAATCGCCGTCGCTCTTGTCGTCATCTTCGTCCGCGGCCGCAATCGTCGAACGCCCGATGCCTCCCCCCTTTGTGTTGTCAGTGTTGTCTGCGTATTCCTGCACCACACCTCGCTGGTCTCGTCATCGCTTCTTCCGCTTGTTCCACTTCCTCCGCTTCCTCCAATTCGTTCACTCAAACCCTCGCCAAACGGTTGTTGCGTCATGTGCCGCGGCGCTTGTGTGTGTTGTGGTTGCTGTTGTGGTTGCTGAGGGTGTCGACACACTGTCTCGTTATCGGCAGGTCCATCGCTGGATACAAGGTGTACAAGGGACGCATGGCACGACACCATCGACACCGTCTTGGCTTCTTCCGCCCGATGGACTGGACTGTCAGATTGATCGCCAAAACGACAAAAAGACAGGGAAGATGATGACTGTAGGTGCAACGGCTTCGTCATGTTGCTTGTCGTTGGCTGATGATAATATTGAATTGAAAGGTTGGTGATTGGTTCAGTTGAGAGCTTCGTTGAGCGAGAGATTGAGAGGGTGTTCAATTGGTTCAATTTGGAGTTGGGTCGACTTGATTGGACATGGAGCGGAGGAGCATGGAGGGGCTGGCGCTGCAGGCTGCGGTGGCGTTGGGGATTTCACTGATAGATGTTGTTCGTGCGTCGGGTTCCGTTTTGCATTTTACTCCTAATTTTTTGTGCACGAGAAGGCACGAGATGTGCACACACCAACGGCGTGAGAATGAGCGAGATTGAGTGGTTCCGGCTGCTTCCAACCTCTCTTATTAATCAGGAACCCACCCATCAAGTGGTGCTCAAACTTCAACTGTTTAGAATGAGAGCTATCACATTGAAAAATACTGTTATTTTACTGGTTAGCCTCTGGGTATAAAACAAAATGTTTTCTCGTATTAGCTGTCTAAACAAATGTAAAATTTTCTACTCCAATGACTGCTGACATCATACCATTGATTGGCTGACACCCGACAGCACCCGACTGCACCAGATGGAAGAAGTGTGCAAGATAATACGTCATCTCCAAAACGTATTGACTCCTCATGGTAGCTAAGTATTACTAGTCATAATTACCTTTTGTTTTAGATCAAAAAAATCATTTTCTATATTTTATCTTAGCAAACTATCAGAGAATAAAACACATCACAAATAAAAAACGAAAGGTTACTATGAAGAATTGTTAAAAATGTGATAGAAGTGGAAAAATTTGATTTTACCCATAATTATCGCCGATTTAAGTTCCCATCATTACATTATTTTCTCAATCGAGAAGTCACAAGGGTTGAATGACGTACGACAGAATTTCATTTTTCTTACTCCCTTCTGTGAAAGAAAATAAAAATTTCCTTGTCCAAACAAGAAAAAAGAATTTAAAAGGAGAATCTCACTGGAATAGAAATTGTTTTAAGCATGCTCAATAGTGCTCCTTGATCAGTGCTCAGTGCCCAGTCAGGCTCAGTAACTACTATATCTGACAGAAAATGGTGTCTTGAAACTAGCTTATATCCTACATGAGGTATATACAACTCAAGAAACTGGCCTGTGCTAACTGTGTTTTGTTTTTTTATTGTGGAATGACATTGTACATTTTGTTCTGCGATTGAAACTTGAAAGAATGAGAGCAAATGTGGGCGCAAGTATTGTTCAAAAACTTATTTTAATTAACACTAGAAAAATTAAATAAACCTATGGAAGTTTATACACAATCATGAAAAAAATCAAAAGCAATCTCTGATCCTGACCTCCTGTTACGAGTAGTTAGTAGTACTTGGAGTACCAATTGGTACCAAAATTTGAACAAAGTTCCAGTTTTGAAAAATAACTCATTTAGAGAATTATTTCTACAGAATATTGTCAATTTCAAACAACCAAAATAAGTATTTTCAAATTATAAAAACTCTCTAAGATGCCATGTATATTTTATAGGTCTTAATTGAGGCAATAAATGCATAAGAGATTCAATGGAGCAGATGGGAAGGCAACTTTTCACAGAACTTAACCACAAGAAGAAATAATAAATGAGATTTCCAATTTGCATATATTATTCATTCAAGTACTCAAAATAGAGGTATTTACATTACATTCCCAATAAATGTGGAAATTTAGGTATCTGTTGTGTCAAAGCAGCCATTGGATCACTCATATTTACAAAGATCACTACCATGAAATTTCATATAAAACTATATCATTTTGGCATCATTAAGCTATTAAGCTTTACAAGAGCATTTCCTTTTTATTATGTATGCACAAAATGACTGTCTAAACAATATACATTGATTTCTGACCTTGAATTATTTTGTTTACATGAGAGGGAAAAACTTCAACTGAAAATGATGTTGATAACCAACCAAGTCATTTTAATGTCAATAATATACATCCTTCAGAAGAGAAAATTACTGCCAAAGCTCTACCAAGTTTTGCAGAGAAACACCTGTATTACTTCCCCCAGTTCTAAACTCTGAATATCTACATGGTCAGAACTTCTAAAATGACCACTCTATATTAGTATAGTTGCAAAAATTTAAACTATGTTGGTGTATCCTTTTGATAATGCCATAGATTCCCAGTATGAGCCTCTCATGAAAAAATTAGACAAATACAGCAATTCTTATTTTGAATTCAAAAGACAACAGCAAGAAAACTAATCAGTGAAAAATCTATGAAAACCTCCATTAGATACTTTTTGTCATGGTCAGCTTTACTCACTCTAAGATTAAGATTCTTAACAAATATTTGAAGCAAATATTTACAAAGTAAAGGCCAAAAATAAATCTTTTTGGTATGCTTTTTATCCAAAATTGTATAACAAAACTCATATTTTTGACAGTGTGCCCTTGATAGAGCCTTTACTTTGGTGAAACTGTTGTTGGATGTCAAATAGTTATAGATTCAACATTAATTTTTGTTACACCAATAGCAATGAGTACAACAACACAAGTCAAAGTCACAGGAAATGATGAATGTGTGATGTGCCAAATGCAGCTGATTTTGATCAAGCTAAGTCAAAATAAAAGGTAAAGAACTGCTGCAAAAGTTTTCAAGATTGTAGTTGATTAATGTGTCATTGTTGAGAAACTATGAATGGAATTTATATATGATTTGAGTTATCCTCATTCTCTACAACTAGAATAATTTGATTGTTTATACTAAGCACCATGATATATTCTCAAGTTGCAAAATATTTATGAAAATTAAAAAAAAACATAGTTTTATGGTGGTGGTGGATTATGGAACTTGCTTTGTAATTGACCTTAGAAATGATATCACTTATAAATCACAAATACACTTGAAACAACACATGACTTTTGCAACACACTTCAAATTATATAAACATGTTTACAATCTAAACAGAAACAACATAAATGGGTCATTTCTTGAAAAAAACTCTTTCAACTCACCATTCATGCCTATATTGTATCATGCAATACAAACAGCAGCAATAACATGATTACATTTTGTTTTACACAATTTTTTTGAATAATGGAGCTCATTCAGAATGATAACAAGCTGATTAAAGTGAGAGAAGTAGATTCAATTATGAGTATTTGGTAAAATAAAGAATGTAGAATTGAGTACCTATCACCATATGGTGCATTCAAAAATGGTGATCAGGGTGGTAGTGAAACTATGGTAATAAATGGCTAAACATCATGCATATTTATGTCATTTTTATATTTTGTAATAACAATCTAATATAGTTACATATTTAGTAATATGCATACAAAAGACAACAATTCAGTTTGAGAAAGAAACTTAAATATGTCCATGTTTGATCAAGTGTTTCACGCATAAAATAATAAAACTCTGCTACACTGGTCCATGATCGTTTTAGCACATTTTACTTGTCACAAATCTTTATGCACTCATCAACTCCAATATATTGGAGGTTAAATTTTATGAGAATAAACCAATATGTTCAAAGTGACTACATTAATGACTTGGTCCTAATTTAGGCATATAGAAAACTATCAGGAAATTCTTCATTATCAATGACTGAAGCCTAAAAAATCCCTATATATAGACAATTAAATTATGTACACATGACTTGAATTGACAGAATCAATGTTTGAACACTTGTAATACTGTGAGAATAACTTTAACTTCTCATTTTTAGGCTCATAAGAGCTTAGATGATGAAGACATGAAGCAAAGATACCCAATATATTGACAGAGTTTACAGTTTTTACATCAATTAAGTCAAGCATGAGTTATAAATCCTTTATGTATTTTGTAGTAATCAGTATAAAACTTGAAAAAACTTACAAGCATGCAAATTGAAAAAATGCTTATTATTTAAGACAAAAACAAAAGTAAAGGTTTGAGATATGAACAGTGAATATTTTTACTGTGCATCAAACTTCAAAGTTCAATATGCTCTTGAAACAACACTAATATCTCAATACTGAGAACTCAAACATCTCATGAAATAAAAATATCCCTTCATTCAGGGTTTTTTATCTAAGCAACAACATGGATTGGAATCAATATTATGTAAAACTTTTAATTGATTGGTACAAATATGGTATAAGTTAAAATGTGTGAAGAAAAATGACTTATAATATTTTAAAAAAGATGTGAGTGATCATATGGATCAGATGCAACAACAATTTTTTATGTCTTGCATTCAATCATTGGTGTATTGAGACACCAAAGAATATTGTAGTCTTATATCAAAAATGAGACTTGGTAATAGCAATCAAGGCCTCAATTTCCAGTCCATTATATTCATTCAAAAATGTTCCCAATCTATAATCAGTCTTAAACTCACTTTTTCAATGAAAGCTTAAAAAAGATCATTCATAACCTGAAATTACTTGAGCTTGTGGTATTGATACATTATTATTTGTCAGTCTTTTCTCAGGATTTTTGTTTGGTGTATGTACCTTAGGTGCAAGAAAAAACAGAGATTTATCAATAGTGTAACAAGTGGACCCACTTCTGATTAAAAAAAGATGAAGATAGTGATATTTTCAAAAAATAGTTGTATTAATCTTTTCCTTGTTTGTCTATTCTAGTATAACTCTTGGGATGATGTTCCATTGATAAAAAATCAAATTACTTTCTGAATCATATTTTTTGGTAAAATAAAAAGAAGGAATTGTGATGATGCTTGAAAGCATAGTTGTTATAATAATTATATATATTTTTGTCTGGTATTTATTCTGTGTTTGAAACATCAATATTTTGAGGGTAACATACATGAAGCATTAAGTATCATTAGTAGGTTACTAACCAGCAAATGTGCAAGTATTACAGCTAGACCTCCTTGAAACCCAATACCTATTTGTAGCTTTAGGTACTAACTTTGTAAATATCTCAAAAATATCCACTTTTATTTTTAGTTTGTTAATTAAAGTTAATCTATTAAATTGGTGATTAAGATAGAAATGATGAGGGTTTTACTAGGTATTCAAACATAATTTCAAAGAATTGGTTTTTGATTTTATGTTGTTCAGTTCCAAACTGGCTCATTGAGTCAAGATTAGATTTTACAAGGCTTCTAGAAGTCCAGATATCCTGCTGGACAGAAAAGATCCCCAAGATAACAACATGGGGTCAACCTTTGTTACACCACAATTCATTGCAGAGATCTTTTTGGATTTATTTACCTTTTTTGATTAGGAATAATTTTTGCAAAAACAGCAATGAGTTGGCTCAAGGTGTTAGCATATAACATTGGTATCATCAATTCTCTCAAGTTAGGTTAGTGTAGTAGTAAACCCATCTATCACATGTCACCATGACTTTTGACATTTCCAACTTGGACATTATCATGGATTAAACATCCTGTATAA
This sequence comes from Thalassiosira livingstoniorum, assembly GCA_036939595.1. NCBI lineage: Eukaryota > Bacillariophyta > Thalassiosirophyceae > Thalassiosirales > Thalassiosiraceae > Thalassiosira > Thalassiosira livingstoniorum. Next base: position 16,132 of record JALLOT010000647.1, read on the forward strand.
TATGCGATAATCATAGATGTTTGTATATTGCTGTCTTTTTTGGAGGTAACAAAAAAAAGTCTTGGTATTATAGTACTCAATGCACAAGGAGACTATGTACTACTGTGTTAATCTTTCCACAGTAGGTAAAAGTGAGAATTACAAAACACAGTTTTGGAAGTAACAAAACATGCCTCAGATTCTTGGATGGTGAATATTTTTATCAGCTTCAATGGTGATTATATTGTGTTTTCTTTTCTGCTCTCTTGCTCATTTACTCATAATATTTTGGAATGGTTTCTTCATAATTGTAATTTGTGGCTAAAGCTTCTGGACATTTCATGGATTATTCCAACATTTCTTGTTTGTATGATCTGAGTCATATTTGTAGCTAAAATTAAAAGAATAGAGAACTTATGCTTTTTTAATAAGTGAGAGCTCACAGATCCTAGGTACTTTGCACTGTTTCAAAGATAGATAATGCAAAACTGACTTTACAGCATTGCTAAATAAATGGATGGATAATGTCTATGTTTGTGTGTAAAATATTTTATTTTGCCACCTTTGAATTGGCATCTACCAATGCTACATAGACTGCAGTTATTGTTAAGCAACACATTGAAGTGATTGGTAAGTATGTAGTAGGTATAGAACATTTAAATATAGTAATGTGGGATGAAATATAGATACAATACATGATTTTCATGGAGTAGATTATGTGGAAATGTGAGTGTTTTGAAATCTGTTCAAATTTGAAGCCATATTTAAGAATATATGATGTCATCACAATTAATTGAGCTTCTCTATCTTAGATTGACAACTTTTTCTGGGCTATCAGTCAATATATTAGATAAGTTACTTTTTTCTTGAGATTCAAAAATTACAGATGAATCTCATGAAAATCAACTTGTACATAATAATCTCAAGTTTCAAAGTTAGCTTGCAATCAGCTTAACTTTTGAGTTGATTGTAATAAATACATACTTTTCAATCAACTAACACATTTTTATTTGAGATTGGACTAGCAGTCACATTTTCAACTTATTTGAGGTATCCAACACATATTATGAATATCATCATATTTTATCCAGAAAAATGATACAGCTAAGTTTTGAGCTGTGTTCTTCATGTTACAGCTATATTAGATGCAAAATTATTCTCTATGAGATTCAAGAACACCTGGTGTTTATTACTGATTAAATGCCCCTGAAGCCTCTAGGTAACAGCTTAGGTCAGAATTCATTTTTAAAATTCCAGTATTAGATTTGTTGCTGAGTGCATGTTTGTAAGAATGCCCCATGGGAAAAGAGTAAGAAAAATTGGATTCGCTTCTTACTACAAGTCAATGAATATTACTTCTACCTACTTTATTGGTGGAATTATTTCATTTTTGCCCTCTTACTCATTTTTATATTTATATCTCCAAAATGATGGTTCTCCATCATATTCATTTGCAGTTTTTGGCTATAATACCATCAACAGATGCCATGGGGACTCCAATAACATTATTTGCTCACTAATGTGTGAGCCAGATTTAGCTGTGAAATTAAAGGAATACATCTCTTCTAGCATAGTAGAAAAATCAATGATTTTTTGGTATGCATTCTCTGTTTCAAATATAGTTAATGTAAACAAAGAAAAAATGAGATATTACGTGAAAACTACAAAAGGTGTAGTGGAAATGAATTTTGAATACATGTGCATCAAGTCTCTTTTTATGTACCAAAGATTGTTATTTTTAGGTATCACTATGACTGATTCCACCTTGGCAAGATCCTAAGCAAACCAATCCTAATTATAATTGGCTTAGACTGTTGTGTGTATTGAAATATTGTCATTTTTTCAATATAACATAATGTGGTCTTCTCCCATTTGGAGACTCTTCAAACAACAGTATGGTTTGACAAAGAGCCAAGAGAAAGTAACACACAAATGTCCATTCAATTATTCCAGAACATATGTGTAGTGATAGTGTGCCATGAAAAATATTGCATATGCATTTATGAAGTAGATTTGAAATTTGGGCATTCTTTGAATAACAATGTGAAACATCTTATTTATACATCAAATTAAACATACAATGGCTGAGACTCATATAACTACCAGTTAAGCTTTCCTACAATAAGTTTTGCCTTTGCATGTGTGCAGGATGTTGTCTCAGCCAAAACATAGACAATTTTTTATTCTAGAGTTCCACAACCAACATTTACTTGCAGGCAATAACTTTATAGCTTTCAATTCCTTTATTGTTTTGTTGTTTTGAATGCACAGTAATAAAATTTATGGTTGACAATTTATTCTCACTTCTACTAAGGATCAGACTGTCTTTCTAACTTTTAAGCTTCAATTTGATAAATAAAGAAGCAATGGGGATGTTTACTACTTAATCTTAAAGCTTTTTTCAACAGAATGAATGTTGAAATTCAGTTGATTTATGTTCTGAGCTACAATATTGAAACAACTCTAAATGTGAAGTTCTAAGTTAAGGGGAGGGCTCATATGTAAATTACAGTAGGGTGATTCAGAAGGTAATTCAGATCGGAAGAG
>JALLOT010000648.1:7407-18732 GCA_036939595.1 Thalassiosira livingstoniorum
TTTTTCCCTTTTTTACTGTTCCTGCTATCAATCAAAACTAAGAATATGAAATTATGCACTTTTCATTTCAATTTCAATATCAGTGAATATGTTCTAAGCTAAAAAAATTCTCCAACAATATAAATTCCAAAACCATGTCTAACCATGCCAAAGCTTTGTCACAAACCATGTCAAAAACATGTAAAATTCACGTTTTAAACTTTTTGGTATAATCAATAATGATTTAATTTACATACATACTATGACTCACTGTTGGCACTTTTTGTAATTTGTTCATAGGTTGAATATAACTCAATAAGTACTTAATAAACTAAAATTACTGACTGATGATGAATTTGTTCATACACAAGCATTCAAAGTATTGACTGAGAAGTGCTATACCAATTACCAAACAATTTTGAGTTTGCTCTGTACATAAAAGACATATGTCATTCTCATTACACATAAGGACACAGTCTGTGATATCTTCATGTCAAATTAAAAATCTTGGACATTGAACCATGCCCAGGACACTTCTTACTGAGCTTCAGCTAATTTTACTTTTTAGATTTATCCACATGAGATGGCCTTGACATTAATAGATGAGTGGCATGCCCTATCAATTCTATTTGGCTCCTCCATAACACAAGAGGCCAACAACAGAAATATTCAAAACATTAGTGATCATTTCATAGGTCACAGTAAACATGCTCACTTATGAACTGATTTATTAGGACAAAGGCAAGCACATTATTTCTTCCAAATACACAACATCAAATGAGAGCATTGTATCATTTTCTATTTTTGAAACAAAGACATCAATCACCAGATAGGTGATGCCAGATTTTTTTTAATATTCAGCTATTACAATATGTCAGTTACTCATTTACAAGGCCACATGCCTAGAACATGACATTGGCACATGCATTCTTATATAAAGAAATTCATTAGTAGAGAATTTGGACATTTTTATCTCAATAGATCTTTTTCATTTCTTTTTCCACAATTTTTTTGAGTTTCAACTGAGTTATTTGAATTATGAACTTGACCAAAAAATCAAATTCTGTTACAGATAATTTTTTGGAAATTCAAACAGTTCTCACAGTTTTCATTATTATGTATAAGAGAATAGTGTTGCATCCAGCAATGATTGATGAAAAGCTGTCAACTAAATGAAAATCTGTCTAAATGATAGCCAATAAATACACCAAGGGTCGTACTTTTTTCTTATACAAGATAAGTTTCACAGTTTGGTGTTCAAGGATTGTCATTTACCAGCCTTGATTATGTTTAGTTCCAAACATTGATATACCGCCTTTCCATGCTGAAAAAATTGAAAACATAAAAGCACTGTTGAAAGTGTTGTACCCAAAATGCAGTGTTTGTTGAAAAGTTAATTAGTGGGTCACTAGTTCTGATCAAGATACATCCACCTACGTAGAGAACATGGAGTAACTCCAAGTAGATCCAGTTAAAACAATTCATCCATTTCAAAGTGCCCACCCTGTAGCATATTGGCAGTGAATTCAAAGTAACTTTTGCAATTTTTTCAACGAATAAGGGGGAAGACAAATTGTAGAAAACAAAATATTCCTAGGTGTGCTTTGAAAGATCAAATGTCAGCTTCTTTGATAAATTATTTGTGCAAAGGCAAACTGATCCGTTCTATTTTGGTGGGCTCGTGCCTATCACCTTGGCTGCATTTGTTTTCAAATTGACATGTATCTTTCTCTTGCTTCATTCTTTTTCATTTTGATACTGCCCATGCTGTCATTCAAATAAGCAATGCACCTAGCTAAGAATACAAAATTATCTTTTTTCATTTCACTTGACAGTGTACACGTAACCAAGCCAAAATAATGTCCGTTGTTCATCATTCTCTGAGAACATGATAACAAATTTTTAACATGAGCAACTCTGAGAACCTCAAAAGAAATCTTGGATGAAATTGCTTTTTTGTTTATGATACTAAATCGTCACGTTACTATTTACAAAGGTTCCAAAACTCATACCCTCAGAATTAGACGGCAAACGCCACATATTCTTTTCCCCACTCAATCTTTGCCCACATTCTTTCGTAGAAAAACATCAAACTTGTCTTGAAAACTGCATCAGAACCAGCAATTTTTGAGGCCATCGAAAGATTTCCCACGATGGCAAACGACATTGTCAAAGTCGTACAAATGGCAAACAGGCGCCAAATCAGTGCTTTTGCGAGACTTCTGCCTACATCATCTGACCCGGACTTTCTGCCAGCCTGGCTCTTGTTCATGATCCGTTCTCCAATAAACATAGTAGCTGCCTTCGAAAGAAAATCAGACCCAACAATCGAGAGGGCCGTGGACAATGACCCAGAAAAATGCAAGCTGGTGAAAAGTGTGACTGATCCAGCAATAACACGCCACATCATTGATTTTACGATAGATCGGGCCGTAGTCTCAGTGATTTTAGATGTGTTTTCACCGGTCTGAAAAGGACTGATTGCTTGTCCTGCCACAAAGTTTGCCTTTTCTAACTCTGCTTTTGCAACTTGAATTTCGTCCAAAAGAGCCTGCTGGTTCATTACATCTTCTCGAACTCTAGTCTTGAATAATTCTAGATGCCCCAGATCAATTGTCGAGGACGCAGCAACGTGAAGACCAGAATCAAAAGACGCCTTGGTAAATTGATCGTCGGAAGCAACACTCTCCTCCTTGAAAGGAATATGAGCTCGAGCAACAGGCTGAATTTGGAACGACTCCACTTGGTGTTCGAACACCGAAAATGTAGAAGCTAGCGCTGAAAAAAGAACGAAGTGACTAAGAGTCATGGTTGTCGTTGTTGTTATACCTGAAATATAGTAGTGTTTGATAGTGATTAAAAACTGGGTTGTTTCGTTTCAATGCGGTTGAAAATAATGAGAAGTCTCTGCCATCAAATGGTTTTGTTTAGTTTCGCGATGCCCACTTGAGGACCATGACGTGGTAGACTTTCAGATCTCTTTCCTATGAAAAAGTTCGATTGGTTTTGTTAGCCATAGTTTTGTTCCCATAGAGAATCTACTTGTTTGGTCCTGCTTGGCGAGCTTAAACTAGTCGGCACGATTGGCGCTTTTGTCTCGAGCAGCTTCGACACAAAACCTCACAAACCAATATTCTATCAAAATGGAATAACAATCTCCAAAATCACAATGACAAAACATTTGCGTTTTTGTGCTGGTGGCGAAGCGAGCTCTTTCAATTTATGCTCAAGCACTGTTTAGACTCAAATCTAGAGGTTTTGTCAATCCGCCAAGAAGTTGTACCAAGGGAGAATGCTGCCTCTGTCTATTGTAGGGAGCTAAGGTTACTGATCCTGATTTGCTGAATACTGAAAACGTTGCAAACCAATATTCCATCACAATGGAATGAAATTCTATATCAAATCCAACGGTAAAGTATTTGCCACGGAAAATTGTGCTAGCTGCTCGAGCATTTTCTGGATACTCTGACTGTCTCTTTTGCATCCGCAATGAAGAAACAAGCAAGGATTGTTATGATGTGTGATGGGAGGAAGGACCACGTAGTTATGGTATTTTCTTAGTAGCATGTAGTTCCATTTTCCAACATGGCTCGAGCATTTTTTTCTCTTGCCATTGGAATGAAATGGAATACCTTTATATTTCGTATGAAGAATGTAGAAAGATTCGTACAAATGATTTTCAAAATCATAGGTAAAGGCGTTGGATACCAGTAAAATGCTCAAGCTGTTTCTTTTGTCCTTTGCCATTCCTTTCGTTGTTGCAAAGAAAAGACCAAATTACGTGGTATGTGACTTGCGCCATGCAATTGATACGCCAAATGCGAGTCTAGTATTGTACACTGCTTCTTATTTCATTGGAAGAAGATTATTTCATTCTGGTTGTTAATTTGTGTAGTGACATTTCCACCACATCACCAAAAGCTACCGCTTCCAAAAGCAAAATAGCAATTCGTGTCCAAGGCATTTTTTTGCCTTCCGCCACTGTAATAGTAATCGTAACTTTATAATGTTGTAGTGGTACAAATAATAACAACAATTATAGATAATGCTTTTCGTGTATTTGAATGGAACAGGAGTCCATTCTGGTTCCAGTAAAAGTCTACAATGCCCGAGAATGATAAAGTATTTTTTTCAATGACCACACAAATTATTGGACTGCATATGATGCCCTGGCACTTTTCGTCTTTCGCCATGGCGACTATATGAACCATGGCTTTTTTCTGAGCTGTCTGGTTTGCACTACGATTGCCGACGAAAGTGAGATGGCGCAAAGTGATGTTATGACAATGGCCCCGCATTACTTATCAACTGTGTACATAAATTATTCAAGAAGCTATAGAAAACAGCAACGGTTTCAGACATTGATTCACAAGGTTTGAAAGACAGTAAGATGGGATCTTTAGTCGATAGCTTTTTCAGTGTTGATCGGGAAGGTGCTGCAGACTCTCTCTTTGTCATGTTAGATAAAGAATGCAAGGCGTACGCCATACGCGGCTATCTCGACGAGTGTCGCAACAAATCGGATTCAGACGACTCCGAAACAATAACAGTTCAAGATCGAACTGAAATGGTGGACTGGTGCTATGCCGTAGTTGACAGTTGCAAATTCCAACGTGAGACCGTTACGATTGCCATGGATCTCGCCGATCATTTCCTGTCGATCGAGTCGTCAAGAAGACGCGACTATTTGGAGCAAAAGAAGTATCAGCTAATTGTCATATCATCACTCTACACAGCCATCAAATTGAATGAGCAAAAAGTCATTGATTCAAATATGTTCTCATCCATGTGCCAAGAAGTTCATACTGCAAGAGAAATCGAAGAAATGGAAATCTCAATTTTGATGGGAGTGGGGTGGAAAATTTGCGCCCCGACACCGCTCGAGATGTCTCACCTAATTCTAGCACTTGTCTTTCCCAAAGTGAACATTTCAGAAAGAACATGGGAGCATATTCTGTGTGAGGTCCAGTTTCAAGTGGAGTGTGCTGTAAGAGATTATTACTTCGTGACTGAGAGATCTTCTACAATTGCGGTGGCTGCAATTCTAAATGCATTGGAGAAAATCGAAAACCATGTTGATCGCACCTGTCTTTGCCGAGCACTGCTTAGTGTCATGACAGATTTTAATTTTGCTTCCATTTCAGTTTTTTTTGCTACAAAGAAGAGGCTTTCGTCTCAGATTGAAGGGTGCATTGACATAGCCCCCAATATGATTGGGTCTTATTCTTCGAGGTCAGAAATAACGACTGGTTTTCGTCGCAAGTATTTTCCACGCTCGATCATTTTTGGGTGCTGATTTAGTTCGTTGTGCCGGGTCGTTGTAGAATGCCGATGTAATTGCACAATGCATAGATGCCATTTTTTCCATGCTTCACGACTGAGAAATCTTCTACAATTGCACTGGCAGCAACTCTGGATGCGCTTGAGCAAATCCAAAACAATGTTGATCGCACCTGCCTTTGTCAAGCATTGATCAATTCAATCTCGGGTTTTAATTTTGCATCGCTTGCACAGTTATTGTGAAGAGGAGACTTTTAGTTCAGATTAACGGGTGCGATTTATGCACGCACAATGCGATCGAGTTTTACTCTTCAAGTCCGGCAACAACAGTGGGCTCACACAAATATTCGACAGCATTTAATGTATGTTGTGCCTGATAGTTTTAGGGTGATACTTTCGATTTTGGTTGGATGTCCATGTACTTAGGTTGAAGGTGAGAGAGCCGAAGAAGTCACGAGCATTGAGGTGATACAAAATGAAGAAGTTGACATTTTTTGTTTAAGAAGCGTAACAACATAAAACTGTTTTTATTTTAGAGTTCGCCCCGGTATTGCCATCTTTCAAATTATTGTTAAAAACTCTATGTAATTGTGAGAGAGATTATCGCAAGAACGATTGTCATGATGATAGAATGGCTTCTTAGCAACATTTCACTTCCAAGCTGTACTAAATATGCAACAGCACTGATTCAAGCTATCATAGTGCAAACTTCACAAAGTTTTGCAATGCTATCGCAGAAGTTTGGCAGTCAGGAATATTCTTACAGCAGTCCCAAACGAAATTCGATTTTGCTAAATCTAGTCTCGGCGGGCTTTTCAAGTCTCATGCCATATCTACTCAAGGCCATCTGGAATTTATCTTTGATGTGGGGCGAATTCCCAACTTGTTTCGCTACATCCCACAACAAACCCTGCTCCTTTTTCTCTTCCGAAGTGTATCTAGAACCATTAGATGGACTGGTTAGTACCACATATCCCGCGGACGGATGTTGCGCAATTTTTGTTGCACAATAAGCAGCCAAACATTCAATGGAATTCTCAAGAAGTAACTCTTCAGCTTGTTTGGCCCTATCTCTGACATCCCGCGCCCATTCAGAGCACGGTTTTACACTTCCTTCAGTTGGGATGATGCCGTAAAAGTCTAAGTCGCGAAGAAACATGTCCATAGGGATAGTTGGCGGAAGGGTGATACTTCCATAGTGTAGGTAGTTTATCACCTGATTAAAAATTTGAGCATCTCCGTCGACAAACACAGGTCTTGAACGATCATTTAGCCACACATCCGACACCATCCGTCCGAGCAATGTTTCCGCATTCTGTTCAATTAAGGACCTCGACACCTCCAATATCGTTCCTCTGACATTGAATTTGATTGTGTTGGGATTTGTTCCATTATCCGCCATTGTGCAGCCTGATGATTGAGTTACTTTTTGTTGTACAATGTATTATATCTGATGGCATCGGAGGTTAACCTTTGGTGCTGGGTAGCAACTTCATTGATAGTCAATTAAAAGACTCTGAAAATTTCACAATTGTGTGCGAGCAGTATTGCAGTAGAGGTAGATTTTTGTGTGAAGCAATATCTAATCTGCTACTGCCATGATAGTTGCTTGGAAATACTAGGTACCTAGATTGACTCTGAAGTTGTGTTGTGGATAATTAACAGACTTACTTTTGTTTTTTAATAATAATAATACAACACTTAGTTTATTTGCAATCTATCTACAGATCAGATTGCATCCAAAGTGAGGAGGAAGCACAAGGTGAGTCAAGTGCATTAACATTATTATTAATAATATGGAAGGCGTCATCATCATCATAAAAAAATATTGGCTTTTGTGACTTCGAAGGTTGCAGCCAGGGTTTGTTACCCGTCCAAAATTTGGACGAGTAAGTAAGTAACGGGTATTACTTTTTTACATAGAAGTACGAGTAAGTAACATACAGATATCGTTGTTTTTACTAGGCCTACGAGTAAGTAACGGGTACGGGTATTGGGTATTTTTTGGCAATTTACATACTGCTGCATAGTGCTGCATACTGCCATATTTTTTAGAGAACACAACATTCGCCAATGGCAAAGATTGTCACTCTTCTTAGATCTTCCAAAACAGAATTTCGGCTTCAATTTCATCGAGCACACCGCCAAAGCCCAAAGGCGTCCAAGACCAACGGCCAAAATGCATTTGCTCTGCCATTTCATCCCCATCAAATCTTATTCAGACCCATACAATTTCACCATTGATGACAGACAATGGTCCCATCCAGCCAAGCGGAGTTGAAACTCAAAGCATTATAACTCACGGAGAAACTCCCCGACAGCATCAAAACATGGCTTCATCTTCTATAGCTTCGAAGCCCAGTATGACAGACCAATCTGCTTTGGTATCTCCCACGTCCGATCCATCAAATCAAACCAAAATTCATTTGTCCTTGGTGCCAACTATCACTTCACGACCCGGTGCTGTAAGCCCCGATCCAATAAATCCATCCAATTCTGGTAGTCAAAATCATGATGCCACCATTGACATAGCATCAGATGATTTGACTGCTCCTACTAGTAGCTCTCACCCCATTGATTTGACCGTTTTTGCAGCAAGCACTTCTAAAACCAAAGATGGGGGTAACTCTGCACCCAAAGCTTCAACTGTGAATGCGAAGACAACAGCTACATCTTCTCCTTCTAAAATGTCAAAAAAGAAAGGAAAGGCTCAAACAAAAGATCCCAAATCAACAAAAAAAGGCAAAGCACTAACAGAAGCTGACGAGGCAAAAGCCCGAGCAGTAGCGGTTGCTGAAAGTAAGTAGGGCAATTGAATTTATAAAATTTTGGCTTCAAACCACTTCTGACTTCATTTTCATGTCATATCCTATTTCCTCTCTGCAGATCTACAGTCATATTAAAGCCTCAGCGAATACCGACGAAGAATACTGATTGAAACTTTCAACTTGCAACTTGCAAATTTCAGATGACTGACAATCTTTCTCGAATATATAGCATTACTATCATATGATTTCAATGCCAATTCACAAAAACATAAACTAATATGCATATCATACTCATCCAGATTCTGACTGTTTAATATTTGATAAGTATTATACCTAAGTAGACAATGCTAGATGCTCAATTGCTAGTACCATACTATATATAATCGCACTGTTCTCACAGAGCGATTTTTGGGTCCAACGTTTTGAATTCGGCACGAGCGCCANAGGGGTGTTGTATTTTGTAATTTTCTACATAAAAACCTTCTGTTATCCACATATATTGTAGAGCAGAACGTGAGCTTTATTTCTTAGCTTCTAAGGGTTCTAGTACTGATTTCCACGTTATACGGCAGTTATTGTTGCCAGTTAAAATGTGTGCGACAGGATGCTAAATAATTTTTAACTTGTACCATACCATACTTTAGATGTAAAAAATCCGTCCGACGTCCAACGTCCAACGTCCAACCACCAACCACAATCGATTCCACATCTGCATTTAGACATCATGTCTAAGGCAATCCATGATGCCCCACTGACCACAGATACCAGGAAGAAAAGACCGGCACTGCCTTCGATTCTCTCCAACCTCCGCAACGCCCAAGCAGCCATTGGTCGTACCTCAGATGACAGACATGATCATCGCGAAATCCGATCTCTTGTGGGAGGTGGCACTGGCGCCAATGGTAACGACGGGACGAGCAACGTTCGTGGAACAACTCACTCTACGATGAAACGTTCTGCTATGGGAATGCCGCGAAAAAGCTCGAATGGAAATTTGTCAAGACACGCTGGACCAATCGATAATAGCAGCACAAGTTCTCTACAACGGGGAGCAAATCCATCATTAGTCGCCACATTTCAAAATTTTAGCACGCGCTTTGGGAGTCAATGGCGCAAACACCACAGAGATACTACCGACGCAAGTGGGAAAAAGTACAAAGTTAGCTTTTCGCCCCAAAAATTTTTAGTTTATTTTGGTTGCTTTTTCATTGGGGCGCCGTTGTTGCTTTTGTTATATTTACTTGCGAGGCAAGCAGTCTTTGGGGATGAGGGGGTGAACATGGGCATAGAAGAACATAAGTACGAAGTTCCTTCCTTTGTTTCAAATGGAAAACTAGTTTCGGGGAAAGGCGAGTCACAACCAGGGGAGGAAATATTCGGCGAAATCAGTCAACACGACATGGCTAAAAATTTATTTCAGGGGAACAGTTCTAACGTAGCAAGTGAAACTGAAGTATTTTCAATTGCACAAACGGAGGGTCATGAGTTGGGATTACATGCGGAAGCAATCAACAATGAGCCGGTTGATACTAGCACTGTCGGCAACGAAGGCACCTTGTCGTCAGAAACTAACATCAAGGGTGATGGAATTGGTCGTACTGGAAATCTTCGAGGATCTTCCGAAAGAATTTCTGATATTCCTGGTGTCGAAGAAGAAAACCAAGCGGAAGACGATGGAGTTCACGAATCAACCGGGATGATTGATATGAAAAATCTGCAAAATGATGTTAATAACGACCAAGCAAAACCTTCGAAACTTGAAAAAAATCCCCGGGAAGATTTAATTGCTGAAGAAACACCTGAATATTTAGAAGGAATTAGGAAAAATGACTAATAATGGGCAACGATTCCTTATTCCTCAAAGAGATGCCAAAAATTAATATGCAGCGAGAAACATTGAGAAAGGACGGAAATGCTCGGTAGGGAAGCTTTTTTTTGCACATCGCTGTTCCAATTAGTATATTTGTTTCCTACAAGCCTGAAATTCATACTCTGGTCTCGCTCGTTAAAACTGTGGCAAGATTGGTGGTACTGATTTTTCTCTAATTCGGTACCTAAGTACCACAAGTTGTTGGCAATTTTCATCGAAAAATGTTGTTCAGATGTATTACCCTTGAAGTACTAAGTACTACATGGCTACTTGGTAGAACTTTGTGTTTGATATTTCATTGTCTTTAGAACTGATAGTTTTTTTTACAAGAAATACTTAACATTTTTTTCATAGCTCTTTGTACCAAAGAGATGTCACAGACTTTGAAGTTCAAGCCATAAGTTTTATTTTTGACATTTTTTACATGATTTGATTGCATGCCCAGTATCTGTTTCTTTGGTGGGTTGTCTATCAATTTGTAGCTCCAATCAAAGTGATCTGGTGTGACTAGTCTCAAGATTTGGCCTGTCTCTGGACTAGTCACCACGTAATCTTGAGAATCTCTTGTCTTGAGACCATGCAAGATTTCTAATGCTAATGATTACTCAATTTTTTACCAAATAAACATATGATATTTTACATATTGAAAGATGGTATGTTTTTAATATAGAAATTTTATTTTTCATTTTCACTGTGTAGTCTCAAGATTACACACTGTATAGAAGCCACATAGTCTTGAGATTACACAGTAAGTGCAGATGCAGGGAGATTCCAAATTCCCTGGTTGTCACTCAACACTCACCAAGTAGTCATAATCTCTAAGTACAGTTAGCTATGATAGATTAACCTGGTATTCTACTGGTTACGACATTTCACTAAAGATTCCTCAGTGCAATAGAAATATCGATCAATGATAAATCATTGTCAACAGACAGAACTGGTAATTGACCACAATAGTTGGGAGATGATGCAGCTGACACTGTTATTGGATTCAACAGATGGAAGTCCAGACATCACTGCAGTGACACCTTGAAAAATCTCAAAATTGAATTTTCCAGATCTCAACCAGGATTCTACCAATTCCAATTTTGAAAAAATCAGATATGGTAACCATGTATCTATCCACATATTGATTCAAGTTTGTTTTGCTCATGTACCAGTTCAACAAACGGTCTACATAAAATTTCAAAGCTTATTAGTAGAAAGTACATTGATCTGTGTAGTTGGATTGATTTTTTTTTTAATATTGGGTTACGTAAAAAAATGTATTTTGAACAATAATAATTTTGAAATATTTTCAAATATATATTTTTTTTGTTTATACTACTAGTAAATGAATTATTAAACAGGCCCTAAAAAGTGAATGGGAACTCCATACCCTTTTGAGCAAAAATGAAGCTAGAGGTTTTTCTAGCATTTCTTTTAAAC
>JALLOT010000649.1:0-18639 GCA_036939595.1 Thalassiosira livingstoniorum
GCAGTCAAATGTTGATATAAGATTCTTAGAGCATATTTCAACATAATATACACAGTTGCTTCTTATTGGATTTGTTTGGAAATGGGGGTAACTATGTATAACCCATGATTCATGACACAGCATAATCTAGGGAGAGTGTAAGTGGGAAATGGCAAAAAAAGTCAATATGACAGTGCACCAAAAATATCCCTTAAAGCCCTTATAATTTTCCTGAATTGTTTTTTGTAACTGTTGGCAAAAAAGTCAAACCAATACTCACAGAGCTTGATTCTCGATCCAAAAATCAAGTGCAACATTGGATAGTTTCATTTTATGAAGATGGAAGTGATATTGTTTTTTAAGGTTTCTAACTAGAGGTCATTATTTTTTCAAATCATGATACTTTCCATTTCTCCCTTGTCAAATGTACCTTCTAAGGGCCCTGTGAACGGTATGATTTGAAAAAATAAACAAGAAATTTGCATCTTTCCTCCTAGATGCACACTCATTTTCTACCGAATGATCTTCACACTACATTATGCTACATTTACCAATTTTTAAAATGACTTCAAGTCAGAATACATCCTTTTGACAACTGGCATTAGTGGGTGAGTTTCTTTCCTTTCCACATACATATAACTTGTTATTTTACATTGTCAATTTCATTGACATAGTCAAGCTCATGTCCCTAGTAATTGACATTTTAGTGTCTCTGTCTGCCAGCTGCCCACCAGAAGTTTTTCTTGAAACTCTGCCATTTGGATATGCACCCATAATTTTCCAGTGAAAAACAACAAATCTAAGCCCATCGACCAAAAAATAGATAATGGCAGCTGTGGCAACCATGGCACCAACTTTTGCTTGTATATCTTTTATTACTTAACTAGCTCTATTTTGTTAAATGAGTAGTAATGTAAAAGTAACAGAGACTGTAGACATTAGTTATGTAGTTCGGTAACAAAACTTATCAATTCTTTTCTAACAGGTGAGAAGCAAGAGCAATGCGGCATTGTCTCAACATCTCCATCTCCATTGTCATGGCCATTGCCTTGGAGTGCCCTAAGCCACTCAACTTTGTTACCTGGGGTCTAATTAATAACAAATTGTGGTCTTAAATTATGTGAATTCCTCAAACAGGTAACAAAGTTGTGGTATGCTGAAGGCCCTAATGTCTGTGCCAGCATTGGTGGTGGATTTAGAATCCAACACCATGGTGCTAAATTGATATGCTTGTATTGACTCAGCACTGTTCAGAGTCAGGACCTGAGGGATGATTCGAAAGACTTCATGACTCAAGACTGCTATTTTACCCTGAAGTCCCGAATCTGATTGCTGTAAATGACAATTTGAACAATATTCATTAAGGTGGTTGGATGTGGGTGCAATATGACATTGTTGTCCAAAAAGAAAATATTGCTAAAATTCAAATATGCAGTTAAACTACATGTTTGCTTGATTGCAACTGCTGTTTTTTTATGTTTAGTTTTTAATGTTGTACGCAAGTAAGACAGCCAGACACAATGGTATCATACTAAAATGCCATCAGCTGTTGTGTCATGTAAACCAATAATTCATAGCTTCTTTTAACATGAATAGAATTTCCAAGAAAGATCCATGATATCTATAACCAACTTCTTGTTAATTTAATTTGATATATTGTGTCATGATTCTTGATAACTTCAAAGCAGTGATGAATCAAAATACAGGAGATATTTTTAGCATAAAAGCTGAGGGTTGTTTGAGTAACATTTTCAAGCTGGCATGCTTTGTCTGATATGGAACACACGTCACTTTCACCTTCCTAAAATTCCCATATCAGAGTACATATCTCAAGGAATCTTAGTCTACTGATTTGAGCATATTGGGTGGAAAAGCATTGAGAATTGGAAAAATATAATTTTTGAACTATTAGCTAACCAAAAAGAAAATTCTGATGTGATTGTGTTTTGTCAGTCTCTCTCTCATTCTTTGTCCATGCTTAATTTGGTGGTAGAGCACTGAGTCAGCCACTGATCTTTGGCTTTTTAACAATTTCTCAAAATATAGAGTAATTTTACACACAATTTTGCCCTGGTATGAAGAAATGAAAGGAAATGATTTTAACACTTCACTTCATAGACAAAACTCATTGCAGTTTCAATAAAAACTATACTTAATAGAAATGATTGTAACTTGAAAATTTTACTATTTTGTCTTTTGGAAATCTCATATCTTCTCATGATGAGATATTAAATATTTCCCTCTTGAAGAATATTGCCAGTTTGGATTCGCACACAGGTTATTACAAAATATGCTATATCTAATAGTCAACACATGCAAACAGAATACATTTGATTACTGCTCATTGATTGTAGTATTGTGATACACAGATTGATTCGAAATTTTGGTGTAGGAATAATATTGCCAAAATAATGTGTTCCACCATAGAATAGAAGAATTACTTTTCCAATGCCATCTAAATAAAATCCCTGTGCATATGGATTGAATCATCATGTTTATTAACAAATAATAAATATGATTGACAACATGGTGTTTGGGTTTATACTCTGCTTTGCATGAACCAAAACTGCAGTGACAAAAATACCAAAATTTCAATTCTCTTAATAAAGCCTAGCCATAGTAGTTATAGTATTATAACATCCTAGCTCTGTTCATTTGTGGAAATGCTACTAGAAAAATTATTTAATAAAAATATTGTATCTTATCACAAGAATGACTTCTACTGGCAAATATTTTGACTGCTTCTTGTTTTCTTAATTTCTCATGAAGTATTTAGCCTGAAATGTGTCCGTTTGCACTTAAAATTGTAGCATAATCAATATTGTTTGTACTTGTAATTCTATTTCAGATTGATCTGTCTAATTAATGATGAAAATGTGACATCTTTTGCTTTTAGAGTCCAGAGATAGAAATTTATTCATACAGGAAAAAAGCTTCATCCTTCTTTGTCATTAGATTGTCTTTTTCTTTGATGGCTGACTTTTGTCATCATCAGAAATAAACTGATGCATTCATTCACCTCAAACAAAATGATCCTATCATTGCTGAGATGTTTTGTTCATTTACTCTGTACCTATGAAACTTGGGAAAAATGATGATGGCTAAAAATCTATATGAACATGGACAAGGAAATATCTGGGATACATACTGATATACCAGGTGTCCCAGGTCCAAATGCCCAACAAAAAGGACACCTTGACTGGACAGAATAGTTCATCATGCTCAGGACATTTCTGGAATGTACTTAGTTTCTTATTGGAGAAATAATTCCAATTTTTGGGTGTTGAGACAGGAGATGGGAACATGTTCATGAGCAGAGAATGTAACCTTGCCAATGTTTTCAAAATAATCTCAAACTCAATATCAACTTCAAGATTACATCATACATACTGTGTCTGGATCATAAAATCTACCTCTCTGTTTGATCAAAACTTCATGTGTTACAATCATATGAAATAAAACATCAAATGTGCAAAAAATGAATGGTTTTATGTTGTGTTTCTAAATTGAATTGATTGCCAGGGAAAACATGTTACAATGAATAACATTGTAGTACTTCTAGTGTTCTATTCTACGGTTGAAAACCAGATTAGAGAAACTGTCTCAAGAATAAACCCAAATTACACTCAACCAAGGCAGGATGTATTTCTTGTGCTACTAAAAAATGAAGCAAAGTGCCAAAAAAGTCCCATTTTGATCTACATGACACACATTGAATGCAAAATCTTTATTTGTTTTCTCTGACCTAGTTTGCTCTTTCCAAAATATGTTGTGATGTTTGGGATAAAGTCTGGATTATTATGAATGAAGGTCTACTGCATGCTTATGTTTAAACAACACATAATTTATTCATGTCTCAAAAAATTCAATAGATCTCCCAGTTCAAATTAAAATAAAATTGCAAAGTCATTTGTCTGGCATTACCTATGTGAGAACTGTTCATTTTTATGAAATGTAGTAATGTTTTGAGTGTAACTGCAGTTGCTTAGCTTAGCCATGCTATCTATATTATATGTAAATTATCAAATAAAAGTAGAAACATACCATTTTTTAGAAGTGAAATTGAAATTCTCTGTCGATGCATTGTTCAGATTAAATCAAGGCACCATCACTTTTTGTGTGTCAAACCTAGCAACAGACCAAAGAAACTTCCTTTTACAATAAGTTATTTTGGTTAGTTTGTAGCTGTGGTTTATTTGTGTGTTTCTTGGTGCAAAATACAAAATAAGTGACATAATAAGGCATTGGATGAATCCCATCCAAAATAAGAGTGTCGCCCGCATCTCAGATACCTTATGGCATGCTGATAAAATAAACACTCGCTCCTTTTGATCCAATAGTACAGAACTTTTGTACACTGGCAGACATAGAACAATGGTTCGGCGCAAAGTTGCGTGTTATTGCAAACATCTTGATAAAAAGTCTAAAGTGTTCCCTTTCTTGAAAATGAGAAATTGGCACCGGAGATGTTAACTGGGGTGCAAGTCGAAATTCTTCTTGGCGGTGGGGGAGGTGGCATACCGGGTGTTGGTGGTTGGCATGGCCAAATACGACCAATCCCGCTGCTGTTTTGAGAAGAGGCACGTGAGCAAGAGCCGTGGCTTGCATTAGACGCACAAGTCCGTCGTTTAGGACGCTGTAGAGATGAAAACATTATTGAAAAGTCCGACTTGATGGAGTCATCCGACTTGATGGAGTGATTTGTTGGTTCATCATTTTCTTGTTTTGTTTCAGCAAATGGTGAAACTTCTTTTTGCTTGTTTGGTTCTGAATTTTCAAATAGACGAAGATAGTAAAAAAGTGAATTAAGCCTTTTATTCATGTTCATATTAGACACTTTTTGACACCACGCCAGACAAGGATTAACGTACCATTTCGTTTGACATTCGTCTGACTTTTTTTTGGTGTGCGCAGCTTGGATCCACCTGTTGTTCTACCGGTTTCGTTTTTCGTGCAATGGACAGCAGAAGTGACAATAGGACTTGTTTGGCGCCTCATGAATTGGGGCCTGCCAGTGGACTTTCTCCGCGCACACGAGCGTTCTTCGTGTTGTCTCTGTTCATCTTCAGATAACTCAGGTAGACTGGATGAACTGTCAATTGATTCCAAATCATCATTTAGGCCAAGGAGTGAGCCCATGAGGCTGTTTCTCGACTCATACTGGTGACTTTTTCTTAAGCCTTGATTATCAGGCGTTGCCTCAAATGTTAACGTGCTATTACAATCAGAATCTCCCACGGTGGAAGGGTCATCAACTGATGAAGTGGGAGATGTTGTATCTGTAGTATCCGAGCAATATGATGGTAGTTTCGATATGGTCTTTCTGCGCCGCGATTGATTGCGTGGAGGCGGTGGAGGTTTGCCTGCACGGTTCGCCCGTGGAGGAGGAGGCGGTGGCGGCGTTGCTCGTTGAGAGCTTTTGGATCCTGGAGATGTTTTGCCTTTAGGAGGAGGTGGTGGTGGTGTTGAGTGTTTTGGTGGCTGGGAGGAATCCTCTGAAGGCACGCTGCATTCCTCAACGGCATTACTTCCAAGTCTATTAGTCCTTGAGCAAGTTTTTGGTTCACATGTTGTAACTTCATCTTTTGTGAAGCTGCCACGAGGTCGAGAATGGATGCATTTATTTTCCTGCCGTTCTGGTCCACTTTTATGATGTGAAACAGGAGCTGAGTCCTCATGGATGTTTCCAAAGCTGCCATTGACTTGAGTATTTTCAATTTCAACCTCTGGCTCATTTTCGCAATCCGATACATCAACAAGATAATATTCTTCGGCGCCATCACTGTGGATAACATGATTGGGAGACATAACTGCTGGATCCTGTTGGCTTTGATTCTGCGGATTTGAGTCGTTTTTCAATTCGTCTAGCGATTCCACACTCTTTTGACCCCAATGGTCTGAACCATCAATCGCTTCACTATATTCCTCTGGCCATTCGTGGCTTTCATATCCATGTTCGTCTTCGTCCTCTCCTAAGTCATGGTTGCAAGAATTTGGCTGGGGCTGGGCACAAGTCCTGGTGTCTCTGGTGTCTCTGCTGTCTCTGCTGTTTCGATTGTTCGGCCTGCTTTCATTTCTAGCATTCGCTCTCTCGAGGGATCTACTTCTTGATCTGCTGTTGGTCCTCCTTGAGTGTACACCGGGAACATCCCTGGAACGACGTCTCTCACGAACCTCCCTTTGCAATCGTTCTGCTTTATCTGCCTTGGACTCCTTCTTTCCCTTGCCTGGGATTGACATGGCTCGTTTAATCTTTCTCAGGCCCTTCATAATGCTTGTTTCTGACTTCACAGATCGTTCGCTAGACGAGTCTACGAACGTTGACCTGTTGCACTTACTACGGTGCTCGCGGCTAGTTCTGCCACTGCGTCGCCTGCCTCGATTTTCTAGCTCTTCATCAGTGTAGTCGTCGGGTCCATCACTTTCTTCAATTCCAGCATGATGTGGATTTGCATGATATTCATTTTCATTGCTGGCAAAGCTTCTATTTCTACTACGTCTACTGCCAACGCTTGTCAAGCTCTCGTCCATGGTTCCTTGATAACTCTCTTGAAAGCTATCCCCATTGCTGTCATTACTGCAAGCACTTCGAAAACTATCCTCAATGGTTTCTTGCCTTCCCTGGAAGCTCCCTCCCAAGCTGCTGTTGCAACTATTCCCAGTACTTTGGAAACTGTCACCGAAATGTGTGTCATTGTCATGGGTGACGGAACTGCCCATGGAGCACTGTCGTCTCATGGTACTATTTGGAACTTGCTTCGTAGCACACGCACCTCGAGAATGGCGCTGTCTTGTCTTTCCGATGCTACCTCCACCACAAGTGAAACCAGTCCCTGCAATGTCACCATCGATGGGTTCATTGTCACTGCAGTACATTGCACTCTGAGAGAGGCTTGCCCCGGCATAGTCCGAGGATCGTCTTGAAAGCCTTGATTTTGGCATTGGAATGGGGTTGGAACCCGGAAGTGACATTGATGTGCCATTGTTTCCATTGTTTCCATTGTTTCGGATGTGGTGGTGACCATCCGATTTCCTTCTCCTAAATTGTGAGCTTTGTGAGCTTTGTGACATGCTGCAGCTGGCATTGCCGCTGACGCTGTTGTCCGCAGTTGTACTGGCATTGGAGGTGGGTTGACAACCATCCGTCCTTCGATTTCGATGGCTTCTCGAGCCACGGCTCACGCGGCTGCTACCGCTCTCGGTGACACTCTCCGAAGAGCCATTGTTGCAGTTGCTTCTCGAGCAGTGGCTGACATTGCAGCTACCCATCTCGGTGCTCTCGGTGACACTGCAACTCAAGCTTTCGCCGTCGCTCATGCTTCCTCTGGAAGTGCTTCGAGTAGTTCTTCTCCGGATGTTTGACTTGGAGTCTTTGACATCCCCTTGAGATTGCCTTCTGGAATAATTCAAATTGGGAACGGATGCCGACATTTCATTGCTCCTCGAACTGTTGCTGTTGTTACCGCTGATGCCACTATTTCGGCTTGATCCACCGACGCTGCAGCCCACACTGCCAGTCACACTCTGATTGGCATGGCAATTTTCTTCCAAATTGCCTCCTCTCGATCGTCCTCTTCTACGACTTGTACCACTTGTACGGCCGCCACGATTGTCACGGTTGGGATTTGGAATGTCGGAAGTGCTACTTCTTCGGGAGCCTCTGGGGCGGTCGGCAGTTTCCACCATGCCATTAGAGACACTGCTTGACAAACTGATCGACAAACGTTCTTCCGATCTGTCTCTTGGTGATCTTGGTGATTTAGAACATGGATTGTGGGCACGGCTTCCCTCTGAGGTTTGTCTTCGCAATCCAGGATTCGAACGATTCGGGCGATTCGAACTGGATTTTGGCTTGTAACTTGGCATGGGCATCGAATTCTCATTGGACCTGGCAATGGACTCGCTGGCCTCACTGGCCTTGCTTGTTCTGCTTGTCCCACTTGTTCTGCTGGTGCGACTGGTCCGGCTGGTTCCACAACTGTCATCGCACTGCGCATTCGAACCATTCGAACCATTCGAACCATTTGGAATGGACGGATTGTTTGACCTACTCGACCTACTGGTGCGACTGGTCAGGCTAGTTCCACAGCTGTCGTCGCACCTATCCGGTTCATTGATCTCATTGATCCATTCGTCTTGTTCATCATTGGCACTCTCTCTCGAATCCTTGCTTCCACCTGAGTTACCCGAGTTTCTGGTCGAACTCCCTCGGGAAGGTTTGTGTTCGTCAGGGATGCCAGTTCTCTCTTTCCGTTCTTTTCTGGCGGTACGATCACTTCGAGAGGCTGCTCGCTCACTTCGTTCCGTTCGCATTCCATTTCCTTCCGAGGGACGTCGTTCCAACTTGGAACTGTTGCAGCTGTTGGGCCTGCCACTGCCATTACCACTGCCATTCGTCGAATTTCTTCGATGGAGACCCCCATTGGAACTGCCATTGGAAGTGACATTGGAAGTGACATTGGAGCTGTCATTGGAACTGACGTTGGAGCTGCCATTCTCACAACTGTCACTCCTCTCTCGCCTTTCTCTCCCATTTCGTCGTTCCTGAAGTGCATTTTGCTCATTTTGCTCATTCACCAATGACTGCCTCTCCTTCCAACGGCGCTCTCGCCTCTCCCATCTCTCCTGTCTCTCCCTCCTCGACATTTCTTCTTTCCAACGGCGGGATCGTCGCTCCCTCCTTGCCTTTTCTTTCGCATCCCCATCCAAGCTCTCGTTGCAGCCTCCCTCCATGGCATCCGTGACATCTTCAGCATCCACGGGATTCAACTCATTATTGAAATGCTCACTGTAACTCCCATCGCAAACCTCGTCCAAACTGTCCAATTGCTGCATGTAGCTTTCGTATCCGCTTCCGTAGCCACTTTGATCCAAATCCTCCTCCTCCTCCCGACAACCATGAGTGCCATGATTGCCATGATTGCCATGAGTGCCCTGCTCTTCAATGAACGATCGTTTGAGAAATCCCTTCATGGATTCAATCTTTTCTGCAATGTTGGGCAGCTGCGGGCTCATGGGAGCCATGGAGTGGCCCTTTTTATCGAGTCTATCGCGAATGTGTCGCCCGCCGCGGCAGCCGTTGGCGTACCCCTGCATGCTCCCATTGCTACCATCTTCATATTCATATTCATCGTTGAACGCCGTATTCCCCCGGGTCAAATTGTTCACTCGCGAAGTAACCTCGGTGCTGCTCGCACTCACCGCACTCATCGCACTGGAACAACTGCCTCGGTGATGATTCGTTCGTTGCAATTGATCCAAGTGGTGCAGGTCTTGTTCCAGATCGTGAAACTCGTGGTTGCGGTGGTTGCAGTGGCTGTTGGAGTGGTTATTGCAGCTATTACAACTATTGCGACTATTGCGACGTTCGACCCGTCGTCGGAGTTGCTCCTTCATATCCTCAATTTGATCCATCTTCTCTTGGTGGTAGGGGCTGATGGATCGGCTTTGGCTGTTGGATCGACTGTTGGATCGGCTGCGAGATTGACTGTTACTGTTGGATCGACTTCGAGACCGGCGGGACGATCGTGAGGAGCGTGAGGACAACCTTCCCAAGGGTGATTTGCTCGATCGTCGCCCCGACTCCCTCGATTGACCCGATTGCCCCGATTGCGGGGCACTCTCGCTGTTTTTCCGCTGGAATAGCATGGTTCCAATTCAATGATTTCGAGCGGGTAACTTCCGAAACTTCCGAAACTTCCGAAACTTCCGATGGGCTTGTTCGGGCTTGTTCGCACTCGACTGAACTTATCTCAACTTATCTCAACTTATCTCAACTTATCTCAACTTAGCTCAACTTAGCTCAACTGATGGTCCAATGGTCCAATTTGGGGCTTTCGACATGAGACTTTCAAGAGACTTTCAAGAGACTTTCAAGAGACTTTCACTTTCCGTCATTCTGTTATCATGCAGACAGAGAGTGGCTCTTGCAAGAAAAAGATTGGTCAAATAATGGAGTGGTGTTTGATTTGGTTGGTAAGTATTCTACTTGGCAGTAGTACTGGTAGATAATACTCGTAATTCAATGGAATGAAAAGTGTCATTGATCAGCATTGGAATTGGAACAATGTAGATGGATATTGCAAAGGATTGCAAATGTTCTTTTGCGCTTCTTTGTGGAAGTCTGTGGTTAGGTAGGGTTGCTGCTTCAGCTGCAATGGGATAAGGTAAGTCATCAGCTGCAATGGGATTAAAGTCATTTCTTTGATTTGACCAATTTGACCAATTTGACCAATTTGACCGTTTTTTTATTTGAGAGGCCTTTGCCGCCTTTGCCAATGGCCAAATGCTGCCATGAGCTGCCATGCCAAATGGCCCCACGCCACCAAGCATAGCTACAATACTGCTACAATACTTATTAGTACTTATCTATGTTACTCGTACCTTATGGTATTGTATTGTACAAAAAATTAAGTACTACTACTACTACTTACTTAGTAACATAGGTACCTCTAACAATAAAGAATAGCCCCAAACCACGAGTTTAACCTTATCTCAAAGCAAATGATCTATTGCCTTTTCATAGCTGTTGATCCCTTCTCGCTATCATTAGACCACTTTTTCATTTCAAAACACTTCAAATGTTTGTCTTCCAATTTTTTTCCAATTTTTATGTTCCAAAAAATAATGTCAAAGGAGGCTCAGCAGAAATGGTGTGCATCTGGGGGTGTGCTTCTGGTGCTTCCGGTGTGCTTTGTCAAAGTTTGTCTATATGGTATGCAAGGCAATATCGACTTAATGAGTAAGAAAGACTCGAGTTTTACGTTGTGCATTATCGACAACATTGTTATCTCTGTTTGTTTTGCCGTTGGATTGCCCAAGCCAGTCAGGTCAGACACCCTAAGTAGAAGAGCCCGGGGGAGCAAAAATAATAATACGAGTATGTAAGGTAATATTTATTACTATTATTTTATGTGCATGCGCCCCACATCGTTAGGCAGGTTGGGCAGGTGTTGTTTTATGGTCGGTGCTTACTATGTAAGTATCAATCAAATTTGGTATGGTATTGTACTACCCCCTATATATTTTTTCCTAAATATTACCTTCTAGAAATCATCCAATTAGCATTTTTTTCATCATACTTTCTGCGAAGTCCTATCGTGAGATTACACTTTCTTTGGCACTCGTCTCACAGACACCAAACCTCACCAAACCCACCTCTTGCTTGAAATTGACCAACAATCATGATGACATTGTATTGCTGTTTAAGTCCACTCAAACCAACAAAACATGCATGTGGCTGAATGTTGTGAGACAGAAATGAAACAATCAAGTGATGCTGTTATCTACTTACAATGAGTTATTGAGCTCAATCAAAATGGAAATAAGAGAATGGTAAAACTAATACATTCTGGTGATAAACATAGGCAGCAATCATTATATTGGATCTAATTTCTAATTGATGTATGTTAAGAATGTAGCCAAGTGCAGATAGAACAACTCCTGCAATAAAAATAGCGCTGAAACTTAATGCTATCACAATGATAATTGTGTTGATGTGATGAACACTGTCATTGACTGACATTACGGTTAGCAGGCAGATCCTCTTGCCTCCATATGCATTCAAAGAAGGCCAGGCCAGAACAACTCCCATTCAACTGGAGGGTCATCTACTTGATGCTCAATCTCCATCGTGATTTACCGAGTGTCAGATCCTTGTGCTCTCATTTGCCATAAGATGACTCTCCACCCACAAACCAACCAATAGTCACAGCTCAAGATCACAAACCAAGATGATCCAATCACCAATCCCATTTTCAACTGCCCCATTCACCCATCCATACACAGGTACAATTAGTACCTGACAAGATACAAGGCTGCAAGAAAATTAATACAAGGAAACAATGCATAGAATTAACCAATCAGTACAAATGATGTCACCTCAAGAAAATGACATTGGTAATATACCACCTTACCTTGATTTGTTACTGTTGTCATTGATCCCAAAACAGATAAAGCAAGGGACTACTGAGACCTCATAACTCACCCAGAAACACAGATATTTTGGTCCATGGGATGTACTGTGAAATTGGCCAGCTCATGAATGGTACTCCTACACAGTAAGGTAAAATTGACACCCAAAAATGGTAACAGTCAGGAAATCTCAAATCCACAAGAAAACAAAAGATGAATGCTTTAGAATAGTTGTAGAGACATAAGGTAAAACAAAGAAGTGAAAGAGAGGGTCTGAATTGCCTTGGAATGGGACCAAATTGAGTAGGCTTTTAAAGTGACAAAAAGAACTACAGACATCCCAACCTCCAAGATAATGTGTAATGATGTCTTGCTCACAAAGGGCACCTGCTTCATGGACATGGATATCAGAAAAATATTTAAATTCAACTATGAAAGTTTGTGTATTTGCCTCAATTCAAGACAACTTAGCATCCAAGAAGTTTTTAGATGAAAACAACTTTCATGAAAAAGTTGAAGCCAATGATTACCTTTAACTGGAAATCCAGAAGGGAATACATGGCCATCCTGTCAACAGACACAATGGCCAATGACCAACTAAAGGAAAATGTTGCCCCATGTGGGCACTTTGAATATAAAAACTTGGGTCTGTGGGTCCATGACACAAAACAGACAAGAGTCATGTTGATGATTGCTGATATCAGGGTTGAATTTTTTAAGAGGGAAGATACATTGCACCCATTACAAATTTTACAAAAATGGTGTGAGGTGACAACCAATTATAGTGTGGAACTACCTGCAATACTGGGTAGAGCTGTTGCTGCCCATGCATGTTTAAAAAGGGTTGATGAAATTCAATCATATAAAACCAGCGCATGACCCCAACACTCCCCCCATCATACCCTGCCTCCTTTCTTTAGCAAACATGCCCAGCAGCCACCACCTCCCACCTTGAGACACCAACATGCCCCTTGATTTTGATACAAAGAGAACAAAATTTGTGCAACAAGTTTGTGGTTATTTTTTATTTCAAGGCTCTCAATAGCACCATGCTGAAGGGTCTCATCACAATAAGTTGAAATAAGCTAGCACCAACAGAACTCACAAATATGTGGGTCGACATGTGGGTTGACCACCTCCTAGACTATGCAATGACTCACCCCAATACAAGTATTCACTACTATGTCAGTGATATGATTACCAAGTTTCATAGAAACTCAGGCTATGCAAATGAATCATTCTTGAAGAGCAGCATACAAGACCTCAATGAGCCACAATGGCTCAAAGCCCCAATTGAGGTCAAGTGCAGCCTCCTGTCACCATTTGATGCCACAGAAGCTGAATCTAAGTTTGAATCTTTATTTTAAAATGAACAGAAAGCAATGATATATTGCCTCACACTGAACAAGTTGGTGCATCCACAACCCCCCATCCTTTGTATGCGGACAACACTTCAGCATCTGGTATTGCCAACAAGGTTAATCTAGTAGCAAAGGGAATGTGCAATAAATATTCAGTATTTTTAGATTATTTACCAAGTGGACAACACACATTTTTGGATCATTTGGGCACCTGGACTGAAAATCAAGCATTTTGTACCATCTAATCATGTCAAGGTGCCCCCCTTTCACTTACACTTGCCTAACTCACCTTGGTACTCACCCAAGATGCTATGATCTTGTGATCTACAAAGGGGGTGTCAAACTCAGTCTTGGTACCAGTCCCACATGACAGGGCCACTCATCACTGTCAAGTGAGATTTCAGCTTCCATGGCCTGGGCTTCTTCCTTTTCTGAGTTTTTTCAAAGGCAAGATCCAAGTTGCTCTTGGTAGATCTAGCTCCAAATAAATTAGTTGATCTTACAAGTCACTGGAAATTTAGTCTTTTTTTTGTGTTCAACAGTAGTAGTAGGAACTTGAACTGAGGAAAATATTTCAATCAACATGCACGTACCTGGAAGTCTTTGGGCTTTAGAATTATTTGAGGGGGAGTTTTTATTGAAAAATATGTCTATGACAAGGAAGGGGTTGTTCCACTCATTAGGTACAAATGTGAATTTGGTGCTAAAGATCTCCATTATTTGTAAGTCTTATTTGGAATCTTAAATGTCCAGAGAACATGGAAATCACACATCAGAATATTATTCAGCATAGTGAAAACTTTCATTTGATTTCCATGGGGAAACTATGCAGTTAAACACCCCTTTGATCTCTAATAGGTTACATCATTGAGTAAATGGGGGATGGCAAGTATCTTAAATATCTGCTGATGAGTGCACAAAATATAAAGGAGAAAAATTATGAATGGCACTAACCAATAACATCCTTTAGATGATGGAGGTATAACCTACCTCTGAAATGACAAAAAACAGATTGCTATTTTTTGAGCTGCTGGACTCAATTATGTTTTTTAGTAGCTGTTGAGCACTGTTATTGCTAGAACTTTCCAAAAGTCTTACTTTGCTATCATTTAAAATTGTATCACTAAAATAGTTTATTACTTTTGAAAATGATTGTTCTCTCCATTTCTTTTAATTGCTTAAAATAGTTAGCTCTTTTGGATGAACTGAGTTGACACTTTTCATCCAAAATGAGCTGGGCTCCATTTTAAACAGCATTTTTGCTACTTTCAGAAGTTAGTATTAAATTCATGCTGCTCATTTTTAAAATTGACTGCTGGTTGACTGCACCAAAAATATTATCAAACACGCCCAAAACATGCACACAATCACAATGTGCATGATTTCATCATGGCTCACCTAGTCCCATTATTATATATATATTTATGTTGCTTGTAGGTGGCACAAAGAAGCAGCACACAAACAGCACAACAACTTCAGTGAAGGTGAGCTAACAACCAACCAACAAATACAACAAACAATAAACCAGTAAGCGTGATTTTGATGCAACATCAGATGACAACTGCCTCCACACAAGTGGACCACCAATCCAATGGTGCCAAAGCCCCAGGCTAAATCCTTCAGAGCCCTCCCCTCCCTGGTGTCTTTTCAACCACACCACTCATTATTTGCATTGCTTTGTTTTTGTATGTATACTGTCTAAAACAAGCAACCAGCAACATGCATTCATGGCTTGCCAGCTTGGCTGCTGTTTGGGTAAGTAGGTCAGTGTGGTATGTGACCAGCACTGCATAGTATTAATGTTGTTGATTTTTTTACTCATTTTCATTGTAAGATGATGCATGTAATGACATTTCCTCATTTTGTCAACAACAAGGCTTGACAGAGGCACTAAGCACCAATGGCCAACCACAGAGAACAGAGACAATCCCCACAATGGACACTCAATGTGATGGTGAGTGGGAGTGCCTTACTAAATATATCCTTATGTTATCACTTTAAAACACTAAAAGCCATTTCATTTCTTACAGGGTTTCCATGCAGATTGCCATTGCACATATTATTGTTGTTGGTATTGTTTTCAATCACAGTCTCACTTGTTGCAGCCATTCAAGAAGTAAGGCTTGTTTTTCTGTTTGAAATTTATATTTCTACAGTAAGAGGAGGCAAGAAAACATGGTATGACCCTCATATATCTGCTGCCTCCTCTTTCTAACATTCTGCACATAGCTATTTGTTAAATTAAAAAACATTTAGCTTCTGAACCTGTGTGGTACAATGAAATATCCTCATTGACTCTTTTAAGAAAGTTGCAACACATTTGCAAAGTAGCTGCAGCTATCTTTCAAAATAGCCACATCAGCTTTCAAACTTGTTCTTCATTATTTTCAAAGTGTATGTCTACCCTCTTTGTAATGTCACAAATGATGGTGACATTGATAGGTGCCTTTAGATTAGGATAGGTCTCTATTTGAAAATAGATGGGTTGATTCTTTTGAAAGTAGCCAAAAAATTGACAATGGTATTCAAAAAAGATATTTATTTTCACTTATTGCAGTCCATGACATTGATAAGTACATTCAAAATGGAAAAAATAATATTTCTAGCAATTTTTCTTCAATTTCTGATGTAGTCCATATCAGCACAAGAATAGGACTACAGTGACAACAAAAAACAGTTTCCAATGAGAAATCTTGTACTTGCCAACAGGTAATTCACTAAAATCTTTGACTCGATGGCTGCCTTCTGGAAAATGTATGAATTGCTCTAGGATTTACTTCATGCTTCATGCACAAAAATATGAGAACACAATATGGTTACATAATTAAAATAATTTTGTGACTTCAGATATTTACAACAAACATCATCAAATATGCTGTTAAAAAATTCTTTACACTCAGGACATAATATTTTTTCAACAATATTACTGCATTTCACAGAAAGTTAATACTGAGTAAAGCTTGGTAGAAATACATGAAAGAGGTATGGTCACAAATATCTCCAATAAATATTCTATCCATTTGGAAGATGCAATCATTGAAATATAAGTTTCACACTAGTACCATTACAAACAAGGATGCTCTTGTTCAATAGCACAAACAAATGCTGCAGTTGGGTTTTAACAAAGACAATAAAACTAAGGCTATTTAGGGCCATTGTCTCATGACATGGGAAAGTTATCATTCATAACTTTCGTAAGTAAGGGTAGGTTTGTGTGTACTAATTTTGTGATGCTCTCAAAGAGCTGATCACAAAAAAGTAATGTGGAGCACTATTGAGCTTGCTGGTAAGTTAGAAAGATTTACTAAAAAACAATCATTTTGATTTATAGATGCATTGTAACGATGGAAATAGCAAAATTTACCACATGCAAATATGAATAATTTTGAGACTTTGCTAAAATTGTTCTCTAATCCACTAGAGTTGATAATTTGTAAAAACTGTGCTCAATTGTGTCATATGTTAAATGCTGATCAGGTTGAGATATTACTGGGAGGGTGACCTTTTACTTAGCTTTCATATGAAATGGCAGATATTGTTATCTGTAAAAACCTTAAGAAAATCATCCTGTGGCTTTGGATTCAGAGATCTCTTGTACTATTGTTTTAGTGTAAATCCTATGATACAGTATGGTGGCTATTGAATCACAGGGACATTATCAACAGTTGAATAATTGGTATGATGCAGTTGATAGGGACCATGTGAGAAGCAAGCCATTTCTTTGTGGGCTGAATAGAGGACACAGGTATGTAATGAAAAGATTTTGGATATCTAGCAATGTTACCTCCACTCTTCAAGTAGAATCATGATGCTCAATCTAAGAAGTTGTTATGGAGAATTGATCCTTAAATGGGGTTATCTTTTAATTTTTGAACAGTAGTGCTTGGATTTTCTACTTGGAGGCTGGTTGGCATGCTCCCTGTATTTAATTGTCAACCATTGCCTCTCAGTTTGTTGCAGTTTCAGTACAAAAATTGATCGAATTGTTTATCTCCAGGTCCCACACAATCTGAGACTACAAACATCTTTTCCCTAGTTTGAAATGCTGTTAAATTTTCTGCCAAAAGCTTGGTGGTTTAGACTGACAAATATGCAATTTCATGTTCCAAAATCCAAGTATATTTTTTCACAAAAAGATTTTGAGAGCTGAAAAAATGAATTTGAATATCTAATTGCTGCACCTAAATCTAAAAGAAGTAGCATTGAAAGAGGGGGGAAATCATAAACTGTGGATATTTGACTCTAAATCAGTTTTGAGTCCATAAAATGAGTTAAAGCAAGGCACATAGTAATACTGTTTTTTATGTTATCAAAAGTTTGCCATTTTAGATAGAGTCATTTTTATGTATGATATCACTAAAACAAGCTTGTCTTAAATTGAAACATAATTGTTAGCATTCAGTCTTCACAGAATACTGATTTTTTTCAGCCTGGTATTACCATAAAGCAGCTGTTTTGAAAATAAAGTTACATTTAACATCCCCAGAATTCAAAACCTTTTGTCCTCTAATAAAATCAGGAGAAGAACATCTAAAATAATTCAAGATCAAATTCCACAATGAAATCTAAATCTTGAAAAATACATGTTTTGATAGAATTGATATATAAGATCTAACAAAAAACCAAAGAAGTATCTTTTTAGTCACTTGGTATCTCAATCTGATTTGAAATTACTACTAATAATATTTGTTCTTACAATTTTCATATTTATCTAACAATGAAACTATTGAAAATAAAAATCAAATAGACTTGCTACTGAGTAGAGACAAGAAAAACAACACAAGAAATACTTTCTAGTCAAATAAAATTGCACTGTGAGAATAGAATATTGACAAGAGATTTGAATGTGGTAGAAATATAAAAAAGCTTCAGTGACATGGTGTCTGTAATAAGCTTGGATCATCTGAATAGCAAAGAAAATAAAAATTGGGGTTCAATAATGTCCAAAACACAATCAAAGAAAGTGATATTTTTCAATACTTGGTGCAACCAAATGTACAGATGGAGAGAATATTGAGGTTGAATTGCTGGGCATCACCGATATTGAAGATTTCAATATTGATGACTGTACTTTGGATGAAAGCATAAAAAAGTCTCAATAGAACAACCTTTAATGAAATTTGAACCAGCAAAATGAAGGCCATCAAAGACTCAAAATAGTAACAAACCCCTCATCTCATGAATGAATGAGACTCAAGAGGCCGAAGCTACCTACCAAAATTCTAATTGAGAATAAACAGAGTAAAGAAAATAAAAATTAATTCTTAACATAATTTTTGAAAAATTACCCTAAAGCATGGGTGTAACTCTATCAATTCTTTTGAATATTCCATACAAAGATATCATACAGTTCTGTGAAAAGGCCAGGATGGACTCCCATTGCCAC
>JALLOT010000650.1:0-18671 GCA_036939595.1 Thalassiosira livingstoniorum
ATCTGAACCATTACGAAATTAGACTTTAGTTCAGGAGATAATTCGTACTAATTAATGTGAAAAACCCATCTAAATAAATAATGAGAATCGAAAAACGGCAGACAGACTGTGTCACAGCAAAAGATTCAATAAAAAGGGTATCATTACATACCTCCCAAGAATTTTTGTATCCATATCATATTTCAAGGTATTATACATACTTTATTGATATTTGGGACTTGGTACCTTGCCTTTTGCAATTTTTTTGTCACATCTTTGATGGTCTTCGAGCAATAACCACCAATCAAACTTTGCTGTCAAGTGTCAAAAAAGGTAAATACCCCAAGTACTTGTAATAATTTCGGTTTGTGATGATAGAAGCCTTGTGACGAGCTTGCTTGCGTAGAAAAATATACCTAAATCTACTTATCACTATTTTGAATCATTAAGGGCCATTTTACCTGTTCAAAAGGGTTGTTCTATTTTGAAAATTTCTACATAAAAACCTAGTGTTATCCACGTATGAATTGTAGAGCATAACGTCAGTTTTCTTAGCTTCTGAGGGTTCTAGTACTGATTTCTATGTTTTAGCGCAGTTATGTGGCAGTTTGTGTCTGTGACAGTTAATGACGCTGAATAATTATTAACTTGTAGTAAGTAGTACTTATGCTACAAGTAGACTATGTAATGTAGTAACATCCTACATGGATCTTTTTTATGTCCGTCATTTTTCCACATCATCGAGAATGTTATTTTCTCAGATCTTTTTGATTAATACTGCGACCACAAAAGCATGATCGTCATGAAACAATGATTCCATCTGATTCCATCCGTCCTTTTGATATCAATGAGCTTGATGCGTCATCAAGAAATATCTTTTAATTATAATAATATGGTTACATTCCTTGGAAAGAAATTGTTCCATGGCTTTTACTAACTGGATGAGGTCTTTTTATTTGCTTTTTTGGATGATGTGGTCAAATCCAAATGATGTCAGTGAGATGTTTGATGCCATCACTTAGATTCTCAATCGGATGGATTTGATGTTGTATTCTACATGGAATAAATTGAAGTAAGCAGTACTATGGTATGGTATTGTACAATACACCATGTGTTGTTTTTACTCTCTAGATTTCTAAGTATGGTACCATAGTACAATACTGTACTACTTCTTTCACATTTATTACTATGCTCACTAACTCTTAAAATTACCGTTTAACACTCTCACGACGCATGGACAACTCTTACCACACTCTTCAGATCTGTACAATAATCCTCAATAAAATCATTGGGTGGAACATGGTGCACAAGTAGTAGTAGTACTATTAATATCTTTCTCATGAGACACTTGCAGCAAACAAATTACAATATTATTATCTCAGTGCCCAACACCCAACATCAACAACAAATTGACAGTCCATTGCAAAATCGAATTAGATTGATATCAACCAATTTTCTTGCATTGAAACGTAGACAAACTTTGGCTGGAAAGTTCAATTGAAACAATGGAGGTTGCCAACAAAGCCAGCAAAAGAGTGAAATATGCCAAAAACGATGAAGTTCTTGGATCTTGCAGCGACTACTGCCATGACATTTCATCTTCCAATGAAGAAGAGGAGACGAGTGTACCTTCATACACGGACTACTCCAGTGTTTTGCCCGGTCATCCTGAAGGAAATCAGAGTATTAACATTGGCATTTACTCAGAGTATCATGCAGCTTCGAAGCTCACAACCAAACTCAATGAAATGCTCTCGGATCCAGGTAAGATGCACTGAAGCTTTGTTTGATTTTATTGTGTAAGCAGTCATTCTGACTTTCCGCCACTGGCTCATACGGTTGCATTGCTTCAAATTCGACAGGGTTGTCAGACATCATAACATGGTTGCCACATGGACGCTCATTCATGATTCTCCAAAGAAAGACATTCGCCAGGAAAGTGCTTCCCCGCTATTACGAACATAGCAATTTGGAATCGTTCCTTCGATTAGTCAATGCATGGGGGTGAGTTGAAATCATTGCTGTGCGATGTATTTCGTTGTCAAAGGAACATTAGTTGAGCACAGCCTTACGCTTCTTTGATTTTTACAACAATCCACGGCACAAAGGTTTCGGCGCGTCAATACAGGTCCCGATCGCGGGAGCTTCTATCACGAGGTAATTTGCTTTTTGAAAGTATCAACCTTCTCCTAACTATTTGGTCAACCTCCTCCTAACGACATTATTTCCATGCTATTGTTTCATTCCATATTTCAAGCTATTTCTCCGCGGCATGCCACATTTGCATGATTACATGAAAAGAATGAAATCCAAGGGCAGAAAAGTCCGTGCAGACACAGACGAGAATTGTCCCAACTTTTACGAAATGGCTTATTTGCCAAGTCTTCAAGACTGCACATGCAGGTCCAAATCAAGACCTAGTTCTGACTTTCGAGAAGAGAAGAAGGTGGGTTCCAAAGTGAAGACCCCCCGAAAATCTGGGGGAAGTTGTTCGACCGGGGACAAAAAAAGGCGAAGAAAAAAGTCAAGTAGACGTACCAAAGGGTTTGTCAGTGAAGGGGGAAGCGATTTCGTTTCTGGAGCAGACAAAGTTTATGCAAGAAGCATTTCATTCACAGATCAAAAAGAACAGCCAGAATCCCACCATCGAAGAAAGCGACACAAACATAATTACGGGAACACCTCTCCAGGTCTGATGGCTGAAAAACATAATGTTCGTCAGATATCTCCTTCCGATGCATATTGCGACAATAACGAAGAAGAAAAAAAGACNGAAAAAAAGACAAATTCTCTGGCAAGAGCCCTTCCACATTACACCGAAGCTGCCCCCCCTCAAAATAGAAATGCAGCTTATCCCAAAGAAAGCATCTCCGACAGTATTTTCTCTTCTTTTGAGCCATTTTCAAAGGGAGGCCCTCAAACATTGCCCGCGCCACTTCGCTGGAGTACTGATGATGTCAGCTGCGTGACAGGTCCAAGTTCCAAACAATCCAAGTCCTCTTCGCACGCACCCATCTCGACCCCCCCTCAAGTGAATCAGCATCAGATTCGTGCTACCCCTACCCCTCGTCATGATGCCTTTCCCATGTCTCGATCTATTGAATCAGTGGTTTCAACGACCTCTGATCTATTGAGCATGCCCCTGACCTCTATTTTTCCTTCAGCCGCCTCTCCATCAAACTTTAAAATGCTCGACATGATCACTTCTCTTCTGCTTTCGAATAAAGCAGATTGGACTGACTATCGCGGGAGTGAGCAGGTTCAAGCTGGAGTGCAACTTCTTCGAGCTGCAAGAGATGCGCAGAACTGTAAGGGGCAAGTAGATACGACAAGCCAATGCGGGTGACGTCGTCATCACGGTGGTCGACCCAAGCATCGGTGGTGCTTTGAATGGTATGGGCTGTATCAAAATGCAATCATCATCGTTGTCACTTCAGCGACTGCAAGGAGTTGCTGGGCGTGGCGGTGCTACATATGCAAGTGCGCAAGCCGTCTTCGTGATCTTTAAGCTTCTCTCGCACGTCTTTCTTCGAAGGAATTAGAATGCTGTGATAGTGGACACGATTTGACAGTTACGGCTAACGATCTCTCAGCTCAGTTCCAAAGCTGCCAGGAGGTGCATATGATATGATTTGGGCCCAAAGTGTGGCAAAAGGTGCTCGAGGCTGTTGTGGCTGACAATATGGTAGCCGAACAAGGTTACTGATGGTGTGCTTTTGGTGATATTAGAGCTGCCTCGTCGATGCCTCAACATCTGTCCGATTCAACATGCACTGCTTGATGGGTCCATCATGCTAGGAGCAGTATCAGGGCCTTGGCTCTGATTGTTCACCCAAAAATGACGACGATAAGCAGATTGAAAGATACACGACGAAGACGTTGCAATACAGTTGCCAAAACCTTGAAAGACAAAGTAGCAAAATGATCAAGGATCAAACACAAATGCGGACAACCACAACTACCTCATGCCATTGGGAGTGTGCCTTGGACTTATGCTTGTGCTGCTGGAACGGTTGCTCGCTGCTGCACAGACTTCTTGTCAATGAATTTCTGTCTCTTGAATAATGATGCTCTGACGGACCTCCTCGCTCTGGCAGACACCAACCACAATATGCACAGAAAAAAACTCAAGCCCAGACTGAAGATGGCCAGGTTGGCATTATTTTTTCATTTCATTCTGAAGGAACCCCGTCACAGTGTGAAAATGTGTGAAATCCCAAGTCCAGATCAACATTTACTGCAATGGGTTTAACATCAGTGATGCCACATCATAACAGATCATAACATCCAGAAAGAACAACAACAGCTGGAAACCATCTGTGAGCATCTGTGTGTGACATACCTACATAAATGCATGTCATTTTTTGAGGTATGGGCTTTTTCATTGCTTGCAAAAAGGAGAAGTGCCAATCGACATTACTCTTTTAGCAAGCAACAGTAGCACTTTGAAAAGAGAAGACCAGTATTCAAAAAGGCCTGTGGAAACTTTCTTCCACTTGTTGTATGGTACTGAAGCTTGTCAACCCCTCTAACTAATGCATCTCTGAATTTATCAAAATGTATTGTCACCAACTGCAATTTCACACAAACCCATCTCATTTTCTGCTTCTACAGAATGTGAGAAAAGATATGAGCATTTGCCACACATGCATTGTCAATTCTGTTTCCCCATAATGATATTCGTTTGGCAAACTAAAAGATGAAGTGAGCACTAAGGGGGAATTTCCCAGCCTGATGTGTTAAGTTGCTGTTTGGAAAATGCATTTTCAATTTTTGCATATCATTAGAGTATTTACATTATCCTGTGGGATGTGGTGTTGGCTCTATAACATCTAAATAGGACTTCTTTGTTTGATCATTACGTATGAGTTCAGTTATTTATAATGATTTTGTTTTGACATTTTTCTTTTGCAATCAGTGGGAAACCTGATATTTGAAATTATATCTGCATGGTCCATATTGTAAAAAGAGTATTGTGCCGATAAACTTTAGAATACAATAATTATGTTCATAAAAAATATTAGTGATTCATGGCTCCATGCACCTATCCATATTTCAAGTAGGGGGTCCAGAGCTTAAAGGACACGTGGAGTTTCCACGAGTCCCGCTAAGGTCTTTTTGAATAAAATTTAGCGGCTGCTCGCTAGTGTGCGCAAGCTTGCAATCAAGTTGAGTCAAAAATGATCAATCCCACCAACAACGCCAAAACCATTTTGCTCAGAGCCAACGGCGTGGTGTGACCTCTAGCTAAGTCTCTATTGGTTCCAATGTAAAACCCTTTGGTCAGAACATTTATTGGTCTATGATAAATGTTCTGACCAAAGGGTTTTGTCATCTGTCAATGGTAGGGCGAGAAATTGCTTATCTCAGCCTCAGATTTTCACTTTTTAAAAATGATGGCAACATGAACGAGCTTCTACAATAGCAATTGCCATCACTTCAACGCTGCCACCCTGTCCCATGCCCTCCCACTCATTTATCCTATGGCTAATTGTCACGTAAGCGAATTGCTTGTGTTCTGCTTTTGCTCACTCCCATGGATCTCTCACCATTGCAACTTCTCCTCAGCATCAGTTGGCAGGTGGCGGGTGACGGGTGCCTCCGGTGGTGACACAATGTACGTAGGCCTCGCCGTCTCCAAAGTCCATCCACCCCTGCCAGTTCTGTCTTCCTCTAGCAGCCTCCCCATTGATTTTAATATGGGAAAGGCTCTGTTGCTCTGTGGCAAGTGGCGAGCCAACCCATCCTTCGACATTCAGCAGACGCAACATGCTGTGTGCTCCATGTAAGAGGTGCGTATTGCTTTTTTGTATCTGTTGCATTATTCTGGTACTGGTAATTCTCTTGATTCCGACACTTGAATCCACTCGCATTCAGCTCAGGTCCCATTTAATGCTTTCTGTTGCCTGGTGATAAACGTCGGTCGCCTGGCAACCGAACGCGAAAAGGTCGATGAGAGAGGGGAGGAAATTTTATGGTATGCCTTGTTTTTTTGTTCTTCTTCATTCAATGTTTGTTCTCTGTCTTACTATATCTCTCCTTTACCCGCGATCACCCCACAGTCTTGTTGATGGCAGCGCAAGCTCATGACAAGTCCAGCACGATGGATGGACATTTCAACGGAAGGTGCGAGTTTGAATGGTTTGAATGATTTATAAACATTTTCTTTATTCTCTTCGCTAAAGGGCCACTTGCCTGTTGTTTCCTCAATACTTTCTTTTTTTGTATGGAAAATAAAACTGGTGTCCTCAATAAATCCTGTGGAACTCGTCGAACTTAATTAAGGTGCCTCCTATTTTGATTATTTTGTGCATTGACCCTTAAAATCCTTTTGTTAGAGTCAGATTCTTAGGCAAGTTTGCTCAAACTTCATTGAGCTTTCTTGATTCAATGCCAATGATGTTTTTGTGGCATGATATGCTTTTAATCTGAATTATTGTTGACAATTGATCTTTATTTGTTTCAAGTAAGCAATAGTAGAAATAGCTAAATTTAAATTGAGACTGTTTTCAAGTAAAACATTATTGGCAGATGTCTATGGACCTAGATGCAAACTAGGTATATACAAATTGTTTTAACCAGGTGCTAGCTTAGAAATCAATTAGCACGACATGACTCGGTTAATTTTCTTTAGATAATGTCACCACACATCACTGAGCTTCATGTGATTCTTCCCAAATTTACTCTTGTATGCTTTTGAAATAAATTTATTCTTAATCTTCTTGCTTAGATTTAACAGAAGCTTTGCCGTTATACGATCCCTCTTTAAATTGAAAGTTATACAGACAAACACAATTGTATTCTGAACTCAGACTATACAAAAATTAATAGAAAGTTCTGAGTTGATCCAAGCATGAAAGTATCCATGATGTGTTAATTTTGATACTAAAATAGATTTTGTTTACACAACATAACTAAGCAACTTGGTAAGGAAATCCTTTTCTGGATCACCACAAGCTCTACAGGCTTAAGCATCTATGTTACACTTTGAAATAAGCTAAAGAAAGGGATGTGTTCTTTGTCTGGTGACATATTGTTGTACTGTATCAGCAACTACTTAACTATTAATTAGAGTTGTTTGTCTGAATGTAAGCAGGATATCCATTATTAGATACCAAAGAACAATTTTAGCGATTTTGTACCAGTTCCTACGTAGATATCCTGTGGGAATGAGTCACTAGTCCACTAAATTTTAGCTATAACTGGAACAGCATAAAACGCCCTATAGCAGCCAGAAATCAACCATTTATTTTTAAATAAAGATTGTGGCAGATTTAGTTCAACCTATAAAAAATTCTAGAACACTCAAAAATTGGTTTTGAAGGAAAAAATATTTTGGACCAATAAGCTCTGAACCCCCTACTTGTTTTGTTCAGTACACATTTCATTCACTGTTATGAAGTCAATAGATGGTAATCTTCTTTTAAATAAAGTTATGAAGGAATTGTTATCAGCAAATACAATGGTAGAACATGATAATACATGGTTATCTCATGTTATTAGTTGTGTTTGTATTTTACAACATTATACTGCATTTTACTGCAATTTACTGTGCTCTTACCACAATTTGAGGAAGAAGGTGGTAAAAAAATATTACCATCTTTACCGAAGTAAAACCAGTAATTGCCCAGTAATTACCGGGTAAACAGCAGTAAAGGTGAATTTTGGATCCAGTAAGGGTAAGAGGAAATCTGGTAAAATACACTCTAGCACTGAATAATCTTTAAAAAAACTTCCAAATTAAATATTCTTTCCAAGGAAATTGTGGATATCTCATCATTTTCAAATTCTAAGTAGGAATAGTATGTATGTATGTTTTAGACCAAATGACCCCCTAAATTCATACCAGGCTATATCACGCAGATCATAATCTAAAGTGGTCTAGCTAAAGCCATTCCCATTATTATTGAACTCATGATCATGGTATTTCACAATCCAGAAGGAGTTTGATGGCTGACACACCATCCACCAGCAGTCTTTGATATTACTTCATGGTTATTGTCATTTAATACCAACTGTTGTTGGTCACTTTTGTTTCAAAAAAATATCTGTGGGCATTGGAAACAGCGTCCTTGATTTGTCTGCCTTTTCATGTCACATTGAACCACAGACCTTGCCACCAATTGCTACAACAACAAATAGCTTTGGAAGGCTTTCCTTTTGAGTCGCTACTGTGTGCCAACTTCTTTGTCAAACCACATCAACTGATGTGCCTCCAGAAATGCCACTTTTGCCAATTCCACATTATCTACACACACAGAATTGCACAATGACAACCCTCTTGAATCAGACATTAACAATGGCCATTAGTAATTCTGAAGATGCTTCTAAAGAAAATCCATTAGAAACCTCTGGTGTAACTTTAAGAACCATCAAAGAAGAAAAAAATACAGCTGCATGCCTACTTTCAAAGCCATTCATGGGCTCAAACAAAAAAATACCTAAAGAAGGTACTGATATTGCATTAGAATTAGATGAAACCAATAAAGTAAACAAATTGAAAAGGGATCAGGCATTGTAACAATTAAGGCTACAGAAATCACAGCAATAAAACAACACATAAATCAAGATCATCACTTCCAATGAAGACATTTCTGTGTCTATTTCGAATAGCATATCAATGGAATTGAACAAATATGTTGCTATCTTTTTGGGCGATGTGTATGAGGGGAAGATCATCCCATGGGTTGGACATAACAAAGTTTTGTCCGTTTATCAAAAATCATCACAATGGACACAAAAGAGCACTCAAATTCATTCACAACAATCCACCGCATGAGTGTAATGGCATAAGTGGAATTGGTCAAAGAGTAGACACAAACCATGGGAGAAAAGTCCCCAAAATTTTGCCTCAAAGCCACCTGAGGCTGAACTGATCTTCAAAAAATGAGTAGAAAAAAAGAAAAGAAGTCATATGATACAATGGAAGAAGTTATATGGCACTGTTCCTGCTGATGTTGAGCTTTTATCCAAGCAATTTCTTGCTCTTGGCTACTTTTTGGCAAATGCTCTGTACTGTGTTTGGTGCAATGCCTCCGCGGATGGTGATCGCCCAATCATTGAGGTACCAGATGAAATGCTAGTACACAAAACCAGTAATGTATTATGTTGCTGGTTAGATCCTTCACAAAGCTTCTTTGGTCCTGACAGAAGCACAGAGTAAAGGTGATCAAAAATTTTACTTTGAGAATGATGATGTTCTACAGCAATGGAGACTTGGTTGAAGCAATAAACAAGGAATTGTAGTTGTAGCATAGTGACAAGGTTTGTTCAAAGTTTCTTTCTCTTTTTGTAAATTACAATGGTACAAACAATTTCAATTCAGAAGAGATTAAACAGTCTTTTGGTTGGAGATAATGGTTTTCATTTTGGCATACTATGTTCAAATGCCAAAATACTGATTTTTCAAGAACATGAGATGCAGTCAGAAAAAAATCCTGGGTCAGTTGCATCTAGATCAAGCAGCAATTCAGTTGAAAGCCATTGCATATCCTATACAAAATAATGAATCATGCAAAAAACCTGGTACCAAAAAAATGTTGTTGTTGACTGAAGCTGCAGAAATGTGATGGAGTTCAATGAGGACAAAGAAGTTGTTGATAGAAGTAAAAGCAAAGACAATGAAGAGGGTAACTACAACTATTATTTTAGCAATCAAAGTGAAAGCTAAGTTCAATCTAAGTTTTAGAAATGTTTTTTATTACCAAAGTATTTCATGCTGTCAATTTTTGCACTTTTGCTTTTATCTGAATTATCTTGTTCTAACTGCTCCATATCTCCATTTAACTCTTGGTGAATCTTAAAGAAAGATGTCTCTTCCACTTTGGAATTTCTATTATTGTCAATCAAGGAGTATTTGGTGTGGTGGCTATTTGTTGAAATGGTTGGCACATTTTCTTCATTATCTATTTCTGATGCTGCAACAAAGATTTTGATCTCAATGAGCAAGCCTGGCCTAATTTAACAATTTGGGTTGGCACTGGTGGAAATGCCTTTGTGTTGGTTGCATGCCTTTTTTTGGAGCAGGCAATTCCTCTATTCAGAGCTGCTGAAGTGGAATGACATGATTGCATTGATAATTGGTAGGATCAGTCATTTATTCCAATCAATGTTAGTTGGTGGAATTGTGGTTTGATTTCCATTTTCCATTTGAAATACTTGAGATCAATACAATAGGACTGTGTTATAGCTGATTCAATGGCATTAGATTGAAACTACGTGAAATTAATAATATCAATGCATGGGATGAGCTGCAAACAATAAAAGAGTATAACCTCTAATATTCCAGATTTGACATTGCCTAGTAGTCCCACTGTCAACAACGTTCAAATAGTTCAAATTTACACTTTTTATGCTATTCTGTCCAACTAAGTACTACTAAAGATAGCTTTTCTACTTATTTGAAACACTTTTGAATTTTGAATCAAAATTGCTGCTCTATGTGTTGATTCATGTAAGCCCACAAACTAGGCTGAGTGAGCTAACTGTTAAAAAGTAAGATCTTGTGCTCACCTGAACACGCTTATGAATTTCAAATATCAAATTGAAAATATCTCAAAAAATCTTTGTTTTTGGTCAAACCCAGGACTGAGAGGAGATACCTTTTGTTCCCAGTCAGATTGGCACAGTTTTTTTTGGAATGGAGGTATTATCCATTTGAGCGCGGTATAAAAATGAGCCAGAAATGCGCCAGCCGTTTTTAACGTTTATTAACCGCTTTCTTTAAGAAAAGTAATCTTCATTTTCCATTCGAATGCTACTTAACGCACGTTCACATTTTAATAACCTCCATTGACAATGAATGAGAACAAAATTCAAATTTTAAGTTAACCTACGTTGACATGGAAGTTGAATAAAAATATAATTCCAAATTTCAAAACACTCCCCGTGATTTTCACATGAAACTTTATATCGCTAAAAACTAATCGCTAAATGTTCATGTGAAATTGTCAGTGTTTTTAGTTGATATTTCAAATTTCAAATATTACTACTATGTATGTGAAAATCATATCATCATTCGTTGTAGTTGTATGTATGTCAATTCATACCATGCCAATTTGACTGGGAATGAAAGGTACCCATGATTTCCTTGATTCTTGCTATCACTATCAAGATCCTTCCCAAAAATAAAAATAATTATTATCATGGTGTGAACTTGCACTTTTTTAGAAAACCCACCCACACTGAACAAAATCTTCTATCTAAAGCAAGAGTAGGAGTGGTCATTGTACTCAGGAAAATACTAATACAAGTGAATTATTTAAAACAATGTCTCAAATTAAGTAGTTGACAGAACCACAAAATGGAGCACATACAAAAAAAGAACTTGAAGTTTGCAGCTGCTGCATACTGAATGACTCATTGTTTTTTGTTTTGGCGTTTTGGGGCAGAATGAGGTGGCAAACCGCAAACCGGCCGGCCAGCGTTCGGCGTTGCTGTTCTCTCCCTCCATCATCCATCCTCCGTCTCTACTACAAACTCCAAACTCCCACTGAACAACAAAGTCAAAACAATCTTCAGCGTTCAATTTGGGACAAGAGGAAATGCCTGAGCTACCGGAAGTTGAAAATTATCGGCAGATTCTGTTGCCCCTAACGTCATCAGCATCTCAAATTTCGTTGGAATGCCCTTCGCCTGTTCCGCCCAAATCGTTCCCTTCGAACGATGTAATTAATGCTATCAACAACGGTGGGTACATTGCGTCGAATGTGCTCCGAAAAGGCAAATTACTATGTATCATTTTGGAAAAACGCACTCAAGCAAAAACTACAGGCACTCGGTGCAAGCGGAGCAGACCTAAAAGAACAGCAACTTCACGGGCCAAGAGTGTTGCGGTAAAAGGTGACGATGATGGCATTACAGGGAATGAAACCAAAATTTACCTTTCACTTCACATGGGTATGACAGGTAGAATCGCCTCTCCAAATCATGTTCCTAGTCTTGAATCAC
Source organism: Thalassiosira livingstoniorum (assembly GCA_036939595.1). Classification (NCBI taxonomy): domain Eukaryota; phylum Bacillariophyta; class Thalassiosirophyceae; order Thalassiosirales; family Thalassiosiraceae; genus Thalassiosira; species Thalassiosira livingstoniorum. The sequence continues at coordinate 11,929 of JALLOT010000650.1, forward strand.
TCAGCGAAAGTGACATTTATCCACCGCCTCATACCCACCTGATGATTAGAACACAAGATGGAGAAGAGGCTTGTTTTTCAGATCCGCGAAGGTTTGGCACAGTTATGGTGCACAAACATTCAAGTGGAGATGAAAGCAAAAAAAATAAAGATCATGCAGATGAACTTGCTATGATTCCAACTTTTCAGGAACTTGCCCCTGACGCGTTGAGAGCTGCTCAAGAGTATTGTAGTCAAAATGAACAAAAGGGATCAAATGGCAACGAAAAACAACAAACAATTGCTCAAAGGTTGACAAATCATCGAAAGGGAATTAAGGCTCTTCTTTTGGACCAACGTGCAATTTGTTCTGGTGTAGGGAATTGGGTGGCGGATGAAGTCTTATACAGATCTCGTATACATCCTGATCAAAACTTTTTGAACGAGATTGAATCGCATGAGCTTGTAAAGGAAATGTTGTATGTTCTTTCGACTGCTGTCGTTTGCCTAAATGATGGTGGAAACTTCCCAGAAGACTGGTTGTTTCACAGGAGATGGAGAAGTGGAGGTGGAACGGGAGTGGAAAAGGACTATTATGGGAAGAAAATATCATTTTTACAGTCTGGTGGACGGTCATCAGCTGTAGTCCCAGCAATTCAGAAAAAGAAATCCAGGCAAACTGATGGATCCAAAGCAACCAGTGCATCACGAAAAAGGAAGGAAATTAAAGCACCAGAAGCTGAACAAAAGAAAAAGACAAAAAAAACTAACAAAAAGTAGTGAGGTTCTTCCATCTGTTTACATTTAGATTCTGTTGCAAAAACTGATTTTTCTTACACCTAGAGAAAACAATATGGGTAGCATCCGTGAATTTCTACTTAGAATGCACCCCCATTACTCAAATTTAGACTGAGAACATGAATATACAGTGAGGATGACAAACAAATATTACTTTAAGTCTTGATTTTGTGCAAAGAAACCTCAATAATGTGATAGAATGCAGACAATAAATTTTTCCTTCAGAGTCATGAAGCCAAACTTGCTTTGACAAGAAATAATAATGAGTCAAAGAACTAAGAGCAAAAGCAATCTGAACAATTTTCAACAGGCCTCATCAGTTTCTGCCACGACGTCATGTGCCATTTACCATTTTATTAATGAAGTTGTTGAACGCGGTTTACAAATCCCATGCATCAAGAGGCCCATCAGATGTTTCGCCTTCGTCGCTGCCTAATTTTGAAGATGTGGTCGTGGCCAAAGTTGCACGGGACACACTGCGCACTATCCCGACGTCTTCATCGTCCGAGTCATCCCAGCACCCATCAGTGTTTGAGAGAAGGGCCAAGTCATCCTTAAGCTTCTCAGGGTCGGATTCTTTGGAGGCGGCGTCATTTTCTTCCTCCTTGCCCATGATATGACCAGCAGCATTTTTCTCAGCTTGTTTCTGCTGGCGCTCGGCCGTCTTAAGTTGAGCTTGTTGGCGTTCAAGCACATCTTTCAACATTTCAGCTGCAGTTGTGCCACCACGCACTTTCCGGAGTACTTCTGGCTCATACCTACCCCGGGGCCTTCCTGGACTATTCATGTTCACTCCATGTGCATCAGCCCACGCTAGCCACGCCCCAAACGTATCAGGGTCTCCTCTTCGAAGTGTGTCTGGGTTTCCAATGACAATGAGTGCCCTTCTTGCACGAGTGAAAGAAACATTTATACGTCTCCAGTCCGACACAAAACCAACTGCACCGTAATCATTGCTCCTCACTGCACTGAATATGACAGCCTCTTTTTCTCTACCCTGAAAGCCATCAGTACTCGACACTTCCACAAAAGGAGGCCCTCGTGGCAAACGATTACGCAGTTCTCGGCGAATCAGGCGCACCTGAGCTGCATAGGGGGTGACAACAGCAATATCAGAAACAGTACACTGTCCACCTCCAAGTAGTGCTACCACTGCATCACAAGCCGCTTCTGCCTCTGCTTCGTTCAATTTACTAACTCCATCATCAAGCTCGATACCTTCTGTTACTGGTATGAATGCAACAGGGAATTCTTCCCTTGGCCATGGAAATCCCAGCAGCGGCCTTCTCTCTGGTGGTGACACCCCATTGTTCAACTTTCCGCCATAGAACAGATCTGAAGGAAACATCGAAATGCTAGGATGCATACGATACTGAGTGTCCAACATGAAAGGAGGCACTCCACAGGCCACCATGCGGGAGAACAAAGGTACTCCAAGGCCCTCTTCCTCGGCCCGGGTACTTAGGACAGTTGGTGGAAGCTGACAATGGTCGCCGACCAATACTAGCTGACGGCATCCTCTCGTCAAAGGAACTAGAACAGCAGGTTCAGTTGCTTGTGTTGCTTCATCAACCATGACACGTTCAAATGTCATATTATCCAGTATATCACCTCCTGATCCAATGCATGTACAGCACACGACCTGTGCATTTTTTAGAACTTTCATCTTTTCTTTGAAAGCTGACGCAGACATCCCACCATAACTAGGGCCCATACCACCGCCACCTCCTTTTTCTGAAGGACGATCAATGCAGTATCGAAGGAGTTCTGGGCGGATAGCTTCAGGACGACCTAGACGAACAACTCTCAAACCAACATTTGCACAGCCTTCAACCAAGTTATCAACAGCAATATTGGAATCTGAAGTAGCAAGAATGGGCGATGGATTTTCACCAGGCATGGCACGAGCTAATGCAAGCCGTGCCCAATGCTGCAGAATGCGAATAGCGACCGCCGTTTTACCTACAAGACCAATGAAAAAGTGTCACATAAGGAAAATGACGACTAAACTTTCAAAAAACAAAAAGAACATTTAAGCTCACCAGTACCAGGAGGACCTTGCACAAGAGTAAGACGATTTGATGTTGCACCTTTCACAGCAAGACTTTGGGACGCATTCAATCCTTCAAGTGCACCATACTTCTCTAGAGAAAGCAAAGATTCCTCGCGAAGTGCCTCCTGCCCATTGGCATCAATTGAGTCATCTCTGAGATTTCTTTCCCCATCGATGATATCTTCGTCGGAGACACTCCAAGGGGTAGCCTGAGAGCAAATAGCAGCCGTGCTAGTGAGATCATTACCATTACCCTGGTTCTGGGGATTGATATTGCCGCCCTTCATCATGACGCGATCAATATTTTCATCCATAGCAGTGATGGCTCGGATCAGTTCTGGACTGGGACGGCCTCTGTCTCGGCGGTATGTGCCATCCTCATTTTTCTCAAGCGGGCTAGCTACGGCAACTGCAGCTGCAAGTTGTCTATTGAATCCCATCCTATTTGCAAGTTTATCGATACGGTATACATTTCCTTCAACGGGTTCTATCAACATTTGATGCAGGTCGGCATTGCCTTTATCTTGAAGGCGAAGGACAAGAGGTTGGGCATTGGTAACAGTTGCCTCAATCTGTACACAAGAATCGAGGCGATGGGGCAAAATGAGTTAGAAAATGTGACGTATTCTGATATTCTTATTAAATTCAAAAAGATTGATGGTCAAACCGCTCACCATATTTCGATCCAAACTCTCTGCACTCATCGGATACGGACCAGCATACGGGAGAATTGACACAGCATCACCAGCTTGCATCCCACGATTTTCAAGCGTATCAGGAATAAAAACCCCAAGTTGATGCCCAGGGTCTACCAATAGATCAGTTGGTTTTTTTCCTCGACGCAAACGAGCATCGACGACACATTGAGCAGAACGCACAAGTCTCTCACATGGAGCAGAGCAAATTCTGTCACGAGCAGAGGTGGCTTCCTCCAGAAATTCTAGCGCGATTCCACGAACAATACGCATGAAGTAAGTGCGTGATGTAGCTTGATCGAATTCGGTAGCAATACACAAAGCATCAATCATGTCAGCAGCAGTGTAGGCACTAGAATTCCTCAAGTTCTGGGGAAGACATTGTAGAATCCTCTCGGTTTGAATTGTGTTCAGGGTTCCAGGGAGTGTGCAGTTACGAAGACAGTACAAAGCATCCTCAAACATGGCGGCCATGACATATGCCTTCATAACAGTTTCCAACACGTGGGAATCCAAAGCAAAATGATGATTACGCTTATCCCTCAAAATGTCACGCATTCCGTCTGGGTCAGACCTCTCCACGCATGCCCGAACCGAGCGATTAAAGTGCCGCGCCGCCCGAAGATTTGCCGCTTCGTCATTTCCGAGGGCTTTGTTCTTGCCTTTAGATGACTTCTTTTTCCCACTTTTGGTTTTCACTTTTTCGGCTCCTGTAATTTTCTTGCCATTGGCTCCTCCCAAAAGATCAATGACAGGTGCACTTCCGTCGTCTTTTCTCCCTGAGAGGGACGATAGAGAAAGAGCAGATTCTGTTCGTTTGATTTGAACCTTTGTCATTTCTCCGATTGACACTTCTTGTGCTTTGAGTTTGCTGATGGCATCAGAGGCTGAAATGGTAGGTCCTTCCTCTTCTGGTACCTCTGACATTTCGTCCTCGTCCAGATTCTCATCCCTATTCTTTTTCTTGTTCTTCTTGGGTTTCTTTTTCTTTTTCTCTGGTTTGGTTCCAGTTTCATTTCCATCGGGTAGTTTTGTTGCTGTGTCCTCCGTTTCTTGTGAACCATCCTCTACCTTCTTTTCCTTCTTCTGACGCCGTGCTTCATCTGCAGTCACCACATTTCCTCCAGCCCCAACAGAGAAACCATCTGGCAATTTTACTAGCTGTAGTTTTCCTTTAGGCATCGGTGCTGAAGGTGCCTTTTCGGAAGAAATCTTGGACGAAGAAGTAGGTTCTGTTTCATCGTCCAACTTTTTCTCTTCTCCGTGGCGTTCTAACCCTACATCTTCCACGGGAATCTCAGCAATGCCACCATCCATGAGTTCATCCATTTCATCTTCATCTCCATCATCTACAAGCAAGCCAGCTGCCAGCATTTCTGCAATGTGAGCTTCTTCACCATCTCCCATTCCGTCAATGTCATCCTCTGCCTCGTCTGAAAGAGTAGTGTTGAGTCGAGTCATAAAAATAGGGGGGTGAGTAGGCACCACGCCGCCTCCTCCACTGATGACAGAATGATTTGTAGCAGGACCTGGAGCAGAGATGAAAGGTGAAAGAGCTGGGGGCAAGGAACTACTGGCATTGGGTGAAGTATTTCTCATAGTACCACTATTGGTTGCATTGGTGGCAGCATTATGTAGAGTTGCAACTCCACGGTCTTTTTCGTGCATATCTTGTGCGTAGGGTTTGGTCATCGATTCTTCCTCCACACTTTCGTGTATTGTGGAATGAGAACCATGCTGTCCACGACCGCCCCTGCCACCGCGAGATCGTCCTCGGCCTCTATTACGGACTCCTCCTCGCCCTCTACCACGGCCACCAGCGCCATGGTGAGGTTCACCCTCGTCATTGTCACGTGGCTCACGAGGTTCACGCTCTCCCCGTTCACCACGGCCGCGCCCCGCAGATCGAGGACGCCGTCCTCCTCTACCACCGCCGTGTTTGCCAATCACGTCTTGACTTTCTTCCCCTTGCCGTCCTCCACCAACATCCACCCCATCCCCGCCGGGAGCCGATGACTCTGCTCCTCTACCACGTCCACGGCCTCCACGTCCTCCCCGCCCTCTACCTCTCCCGCCTCGTCCACCTCTTCCTCCACGACTGCCTCCGCCACCTCCACCTCCAGCACCGTCATTGTCACGTCCCGCTTCACTTCCCCCACCTCCACCACCATCGTCATTAATCCTCTTCCTCGAACTTCCTTTTACATTCGATTCATGTTTGCTATTCCGACCTTTGTGAGAGGATGGTGGTCTGGACGATGGTCTGGAAGGTGAGGATGACGATGACTTTGGCGGCGAGGATCCTGCTTTGGAAGTAGGCGCCGATGGTGTTTGTTCCATCCGATGGTTTGTGTAGTTTAGTTGGAAAAGCCAGTTGGTTTGGCTTTCTTGGTGTGGGATTTAAAGGTTGAAGGTGGACCTGTTTTGTTTTATGAATCTTCTTTGGTGGTTGCGTTGGTGGAACGCAATGACTTTTGTTCTTTACTTTTTCAATTTTTGGCGTGGTTGTGGTTGGTTGGATGGCATTGGTGCTAGGTACCTATAATGAGGAGAGGTAAGTTCGTGAGTTCGAGAAGAAAAAGAACAAGTAATAAATAGAAGAAGTAATCTCGCAGGATGGTGTCCTAGTAGGTACTCGAAAAAATTATTCACAAGGTAGCACAAGGTCATACTCATGATTCTAAAATTAGTTGTCTGACGAAAAAATAAGTGTATAAATGTGTATAAATGAGTTGTAAATTTTTCAAAAAGGGACTATTGTAGTTACTTTTCAATAAAAATCCTACCTCTACGAAAGTGATAGACCTCCCTCAATCATGGAGGAGTTCGACTAGCGATGTTGTTGATCGCGAATGAAAATCTTTTTTACACATCTTGCTTACGATTTGTGGGGAACAGCTAGCAGTTGGGGCAGGGAAATGGCTATAATGTGTGAGACCTCATTAGCAAAAAAAGTTTTTTGGGCTGACAACACTGTATCCACTTCTTGCAAAAAATAAGTACTGCTCTTAGAGGTAAGGTATTATATTGAACTTAATCAAACTTAAGAATTTATAGGTGGAGTACATCATACAATTTTTCTAGTATTTCTGACAGTTGACCGTCAAATACTTTTATCATTTCTCCATGGTGCATGATGTATGATGCTTGATTGCCAAATGGCAAGCCAACTCAATGCCAAAATCCACCAGCATGACACAATGGATTTTGGCAATGGCA
>JALLOT010000651.1:0-18637 GCA_036939595.1 Thalassiosira livingstoniorum
TTTGTAGTACTGTATTCTTTTAGAAGAATGAAGCTCGGAGCTGCTGCGTGCCAATAGGTAGTATAGTAGTACCATCGTACCTAGCACGTAGGTAAGTATTAGTAGTGGAATGCCATAATTTTTTATTTGTCGCCAAAAAAATCACTCTTCATTCAGCTCATCCCACGATGCCAAGGACAAAAAATCACGGCGTTGACAACTAAAAGAGGAAAGTGACCAACTAGATAATTGACACCAATTAGATACCACAATGAAATCAAATACCTGCTATGCCCCCATCTTATTAATAGCTGCCTCCTTTGCGGGGACCCCTGCATGTTCATTTTCCACGGAAGGACTCATTGCCAGCAGTGACAACCGACGAATTGTTCCTTGTCACCACAAAGGTCGCGCCGATGCCAGTTTTATTGTCGCCCCAGTATCAGTGAATAGTCCATCAAATATTCCATCCAGGCTGACAAGACCAATTAGATCGAATCGAATCCCTTCACCGCACCTCTTTACATCAGTTTTGCCATTGGAAAATTTGGACGATGACAACATGCTTCCCTTGCTCTTTCGTCCTCCAGCTGGAAAACCAATGGCAGTTCTTGTAGATGCATACGCTCCTTGGTGTGGGCCATGTAAGCTCATTGAACCATTTTTGGAGGACTGTGGTAAGTCGTCGACTCATTTTTGAGTTCACTTTCTAATGTTTTGCTCGCCGTTTTCAGTTCTTTCGCTTATTCAATTTTTCTTTGTTCTATGCTTTCATCGATTAATGCTTTTATCAACGTTTCAGCCGAACGCCACGCAGACAAACTCTCCGTTATAAAATATGACGTGGAAGGTAAAAAGAACAAAAATTTAAAAGTCGAATTGCTGTTGCAAGGGGTTGTGGTGCGGGGATTGCCAACATTATTGTTGTACAATGAGGGGGAGTTCTTGGCAACGCATACGGGGGCTATTACTAAAGAGGGTTTGGAGATTTGGCTAGATGAACATTTGTTTTCTGCACCTCTCGAAGGTAGCAATGGGGATGGAATAAAAGGCAGCAGTGAAAGGAAAGTGATCGCAGAAAATGACAATTCGACAGACGAAATTGCTGGAAATGAAAACGGTGGAAAGCGAGGTTTCATCAGTTTGTCATCTCAACTGGGCAGAGATGATTATGCTCTTTAGGTGTCATTGAATGTTCTCTCTTGAGATCATTGCCTCTTATTTGGTTTTCATGCAATAAAATTGAGTTAAGTGGACACTAGAAATCTGTCGCCATCACAAATCCTCACAAATCACAGCCATCTTGACACTTGACCCCTGCTAGCTAGCTTGTACTTTATTTAATAATTAATTAAAATCTTTTATTAAGAAGACTAAGTAATCATTAACTTGATACAGTCAATTATAAATAATTAGATTGGTTTCTGAAACGTAATCAAAATCTGTTTTAAAAGAAAAGTGACGTATAAGTTTCTTCCTTCATCAAAGCTTGATATGTTTGTTTTATTTTGTTCGAATCAACGGCTCAACCAACAACCAAAGGGCATATCAGACCCACATTAGGTCTAGAGAAAAAATGTCTAAGTGTGATTGATGGTTAATTTTTGGATGCTGGTGCATCTTGCTTGCCTCTTAAGAGATTGCTTGGCTTGAACAAAAGCCATATTGTACTCGAAACATAATAGTGTTTGCTCATCAATTATTCACAACTTTGACTTATGACCTCTTGGTGTAAATTGCTGTTCTTGATTAGTGCCATGTTTCCTATCCTAAGAGAAAGGGCATTTCAATGGCCAGAGCCAAAAAGAGGGGGAAATTATCATGTGCCTGAGATTGACTAAGTGACAATTCATTGGGGGGTTCTTGAGTGGTGCAATGATGCTCATTCTTTTTGATCTTTGAGACATATCAATTTGGGCACTCTTCCACTTTTGATATCAATAACAACATTGTACCAATGTCAGTTTAACTATTTCAAAACCAGCATTATGGTTTTATGATGATGATTTCTTAGATTCAAAGTCCAATTCCAATGAATATTCTACTTCTCGCCCATTGTGACACCAGCTAAGTACTACAACTGCTACAACAGTTTTATCGAGCAATTCCGCTACCATATGCTAGCAGATTCTTTTGTAGTACATGGCAGCTATTGCATTATCAACTACCTTATTCCTTGCTCTCAATTTTCCAAAGTTTCACTTTTTCTAACCACTTGTGTCCCTGCAAGTAAGGAGGTCTGACAGGGAGGAAATGTAGACCAACCTGGAATTTTATTTTGTGTAAACCACCTCATGGTAGAAATTGCACATACATAAGTAAATTCTTTTTCATTCTATAGTAATACCCACAGTGCCCATTTGAAAAAAGCCAATAGAAAAGTATCCTCCACTAGTTGGACTTCCTACCTGCAAAGCCCTGTAAAAAAACAATTTATTATCATAGGTGAACTTTTTATGTTATTGACAACTCAATAACATATGGAAGAAAGATCTATCTCTTTCTATTCAGCATTATGAAAAAAATAACAATATTAAAAAAACTGAAATATCTTTCTTGGTCTGTCAAGATGAAACATAAAAGGTACCATCACCATCAAATAATGAGGATTCCACACAAAAGTTTCAACTAATCCCATTATTATTTGTATTCAGTAAGTGCAAAACATAATCAGTTTATTTTGAATACCAGAGAGTAAATACTTTCAATTACTTTTATACTTACATAGATTCAATCTTGGTACAAAATGACAAAAAAGTAAAAAATATACCAAAAAATTGCAATATTCAAGAGTTTATGCTAGTCACCAAAATGTCAGTTTTAAATTTTATTGTTTCCTTATACCATGTTTGTAACTCTTTCTTTTAAAGGCATCAAAGAATGATAAATTGATTTCTTGGTTTTAAAATAAAGCTTAAGGTTTTAAAATAAAGCTTAAAATGCTAGAGAGGATAGATGGATAAAGATACAGATGATACCTTATGCTATCTCTAGGTATGTTGTGTAATATTTTTTAAGGTAGGAGTACAATACCACTCACTAGTACTACAGCATAGATGAATGTACTGTATTTTTACTGTATTAAAAAACTTTGGGTTCAGCATTTGGTTGTGGTATAGTGGTAACTAATGTGCTTATCTGATGATAGTCCATGGGCTGGATTGCTACAGTTTTTTCATATCGCACTGAACTCAACAAAAGTGCAGTTTTTTGCAGCAATTGGCTATACTATTGGTTTGTTTCGTTTGATAATTGCATTCCTAAAACAAATTTAGGTTAGGTCTCCAAATTTCATCAATTTAACAAACTTGATGTTATTTTTATATAGATTTTCATTGCTCAATAGCTGCAACTTTCATTGGAATTATCATCTTCATGAATGTTTGTACACGTTACTGTGTAACTTTTTAACTTTTATTGACTTACATTTATATTATTTTTAAACTCTAGCATGAAAATCATTGTTCAATACCTTCCTAGTGCAGTAAGTATCTTAATTCATGTTGCCCAATGATTGCTTCATGCTACCATATTTTTCTAAATTCTACCACTCTTACTTCAACTCAAGGAGTAGGACAGTAACAATTGTTTACCATGTTTACCATGTTTACCATGGTAAACCTGGTATTTACCCAGTAATTACCAGTGAACAGCAATAAGGTTCCATTTTTGCTCTGATAATAGTAAAGGTTAGTATGGTGAATGTGATCTAGTTCAAATAATGCAATGCTCTTCTTTCAAGTCATAAAAGACCTACATTTGCCAAGCACAGATCATTAAACAGCTGGTGAAAATTGGTGATATTGAGATACTCTTAGAGATGTGTTTAATATTAGACATCCCGAGACTAAAAGAACAAAACTAACATATGTCCCCCCTCCTTAATACCTGAAAAAGTAATAAGATATATCCTTGTCTTGCTCCAATATGCTCAACAACTCAAAAATAAGATGATATCTTTTGATTTGTCACTCTTTCTATTATCTCTGCAAAGCATGTAAAAAATATTTATATTCAACAACAGTAGCCGATAAGATATGGCAACATGAATGGTTTGGGTTCTAAACAAAATAATGACACCCATGTATTGTAAAACTACTTCTGTTGGAGCAAAATATTCTGATGGCAAGGGTATCATTTTTTGGGGATGATGGCAATGATTTATCCTTCCCTCCCCTCCTTTTTCCTAGTTGTCAATGAGGCAGGGACTTATCAGAAAAATAAGGCTCCAGACAAAAGCACAAACAGGCAATAGCATCCAACTTAGTACCTAGATTGCTTCAGCACTTACTGCAACCATTTCAAACAACACCACAACACCATGTTGCTTCTAATCCAGCACCAAAGTAATTTTCCATAAAGCTTCTTCATTATCAGCTGGAATCCGGCAGTGTTTTTTTTTAATAATTTTCATGGTGGGAGTTTTCCATGCAAGAAGGTAAGAAGGTTTCAATAAGATTTATTACAGAATGCAAAAATATCACATCCCCAGAAATGAACAACCATTGGACCTGACACTGTTTAAAGAACCAAGTTGTAAGTGCACTCAAGGGTCAATCAATAAAGCTTACCAACTGTTTATCCTTGACATGATGACTGTTCCTTGATTTCTTTGTGTTTTTAGAGCAGACAGAACTCATACATTTTAATTATTGGATGAATGGGAAGTCTATCTTTTAATCTGGAAATTTTGAGTCATGGGGAAGTTTTTTGGACCATGAAGCCATTCAGAGACACATCAGTCTTTCAGTGAAACACTAAGGATGGCAATAAAGTGTACTGTGAATATCTAAAGCTCAAGATCCAGCTAGAAGTAATTTGATGTTTTCCCCTGTTTGTAACAAAGGCAAAGGTACAAAAGGTTTTGAAAAAGTGACATTTTTGAGCCATTGGTAATTATTTTCCTGCTCAAAACAGTTGGTTGAAGTAAGAGCATGATATAACACAAATCATCCAAGGGAAAACAACTACTAATTCTATTTCTTGTAAGTTCTTGTTTCTATCACTATACACATTTCAATCCTTGCCAAATTGTCACAGTATGAGTATACATACATTCAAAAGTTTCTAGTATAACTTAATATTGCTTGATTTTCATGTTTTGTATTTGAACATTTGCAGTGGAAAAGTAATTACAGTATTTCATAAATCATTAGCAAGTCATTAACATAGATGAATTGTTAATGTGAAAAATTAGGGGAATATTTTGAAAATCAAAAAATGATTTTTGTATGCAATAAAAATTTATTTTGTTGATGTAACTTCTGCTCTGCCTAATTTTGTGTTTGTAATTTTTCACAAAGCAGGAAAAATGTGTATATTGTTTAGGCTCCACCCCCATTTTATATTCCAACCTCCATCTTTTTGTTTCTAATACAATTCTGGTGTTGCACATTAAAAATGTCATTTTTTCATTTTTCCCAGTCAATTTTGCACTGTTACTGTAGTAGGTACATCAGATAAGTAAGTAGTAACACATGATTACAATGGTGTATAATGTACCTACTTGCCTATAGATGTAGGTGACAAACAAAACCAAACACAATACCATTGGCTTGCTCTTAGACATTGTTGTTGCTGTCAATACCAATGAACAAATCTATTATGAGTAGTTCATTAAACCATTTTCAAGATTATCATCAGGCTACATTAGGTACTGTTTGATTGAGGTTTCATCAAAGTCAAATTGGCAATGTTGGTGTCATGGACATTGTTTGTTAACACCAGGACTAGAGAATGCTTTAGACTGGGGCAAGCCAATGGAAGAAATGAAAGCTGAATAACCAGCTGAATAAATAGATATTTCAGTTGGAGTGTGGCATTAAGCCATGACTACTTATTTATGGAGATCATATTCAACTTCAGTCTACAGTCATAGTCAAATAAGGAGATTATTTTTTGGATGGATATTTGAAAACTAAAACAGATATATGTTAAAGGAAGGTCAAAGAAGGTCAAAGATATTTGCAGGATCTGCTATATTTGATTTGAAGAAAATGTCTGGTTTTCTCAATATCGCGCAAATATTTTTTGTATTTGTATCTTTATTTTTATATCAATAATAGGTATATGTATATTATTCAGCCATTTATTCAGCAAGCTGAAAAGGGTGTTTATTCAAGTGATAGGAGTAGAATTAATTCAGCTAAATAATTCTAATACCACCAAAACTGGTATTTCATTGGAGAAATTCCAGTTATTCATCTCCCATTGGAATAGCATTCGTAAACCAATACCATGAAATCTAGTTATTCAAATTGTGATTCAGCCCCTATTAATCACAATCTTAGTTGTGGCAGTGCAATGGTCACAAAGATACAGATCTTGTCTCCTATTAGTGGAGACAAGATCCATACCTTCCAAAGAGCATTGATGACAATGATGCAGGGATCAGAGATTTTTTGCTACTATTTACAGCATGCAGCAGCTAAATAAACTCCTGCTACTATAATACTTAATTGGAGTACTGGTTGTACTTAGGAGTACTATTATCATACTTGAATATAGGTTTATTGAATGTTTGGCAATTGATGGAAGTGTGTGATTGGATTTTTGCATCTTGTAATAAATAAAAAATTCTTTATATAATATTTTTTTTTGAAAAATTGTACAACACAAAAAATCAAGCTAAAACTGGGGGAGATAGAGTAGGAATTATGTTGTTGATGAAGGGTGAAGGGTGGTGAAGGGTATAACTTGTTCGTAATGCTTTACAATACAATCTGGTGAAAACTTCCTAAGATTATAGATAACAAAATAGATAATATAATTCTGGTACATTTTTGATACTGCACTCTAATGATTACTGTATTTGTTCCAAATATTCTTTGTCATTCTGACTGGGAGTGAAAGGTACATAGATTGATCATGTTTTCTTACTCTATCTTTCAAATAAAACCAATATTTGAAAAATAGGTGTTAAATACATTTCATCTAGTAGAAATTACTAATTATTTTTCTCTCCAATTTTCTTTTTTTGCATTTTTTTGCAAATATTGTTAAGTTTTGTAGAATTTTTGTAAAATTCACAGAATTTTTTCAATTTTCGCAGAATTTTTGCAACTTTTGCTAAATTTTTGCAAATGTTCTCTGTATAATGGTGTAAGTAGTACTATGTACTTAGTAATTATGGGACTTAAGCATGCACATGGACTGGTGACAGCAGGTAAATGATTATGGGGACAGTAAGAAGAGTTGCATCACAAATGTCCATTGGGGCAAATCAAGTTCATTTACTTAGATGTATTAGATAGGTGTATCCATTGGACTAATGTGTATGTCTGCTATAGTTTTTAACTAGGTAACTTATTAAGATGAATTATGAATTATGTATCCATTGGCCACCAACCACTGCTAATAAAATCTCATAGCTAATGCATAAAAGTTGATGCTTATGATCTATAAAAATTAAGTACTTTTCTAAACATGATGAAAACATTCTGGTGTTGGGAATGGGAAAAGGTTGCACAGCTATGGCTCAGTGGTGAGACAATAAACACTACTAAGAAAAATCATGATTCCTCTAAAAACTTAGGTACGAGTACATACTTCTCATAGTTAATGATTAAAAGAACATAGAACAATGACAATTCCTGTTTTGACATTGCTGTTATTGCTTGTTAGCAACCATTGTCAAAGTAGATTGTGGGTTGTGATTTGGTTGTAAGTATGTGGGAAGATATGGGAGATTCTATGTGGGTAAGTATGGTATTACATGGTACAATACTTTATGGTAGACTTTATATTTATGCTGTAAGAAGTAAATACAATATTAGTAGAAAAAATAATAATAGTACAGATGCTTGTATGTTGGGTATGGTAGCCACAGATAGTGACTGCCTTATTTGTGACCAGGAGCAGGTATTGTAGAAAAATAGTAATTTGGACTGATTTAGAGAAAAAAGTAAAATTATCAGAGAATCATCCAAAAATTATATAAAGGTCTTACAATTTTTGCAAAATAGTTTCTTGGACAGGCTAAGTTATTGTACAATTTAGCTTTATCTCCAGCTCCAGAATGAAGTATCAACTCCAATTATGCTACATCACCATCCAATTTCACATACGGGCACTTACTAGCAAATCCTATACTTACTTGTAAAAAAAATCAAAAATTTCATAAAATCCAGGTTAACTAGCTTAAAATATTATTTTTGCCTCCATTAATATGAATGGTGAATTAGTTGATATATTAATGTGATCTCAAAATTGGTAGCATTATCAATGGGGTTGCCTTCAATAGCAAGATCTTTACCATAACATTGGATCTCTTTGTTTCATTTGAATGGTCAAAAGAAAGAACAAAATTTTAAAGTCAAATATTTTATTTTGTTTGAGGGTGATTTCATTTTCATGTGACACTGTAGACAGAATTTTTTGTGTAATCCTCCATGTAAAACTATAATATTAGTCCTAATACCTAATACAAGAATCACATTAATTTTCTTTCCTTTGAATGAAATGTCAAAAATTAAATAAGAAGTTGAAGTTAGTTGATGATAACTCACCAGCAACAATATCACTTCCATTGATACCACAACCAGTTTCAAGATTGTGTGAGTGTACAGTTGACAAATTCACCAATCATATCAATGGAGACCATCATATTTTTTTAAGCTACTTAATCCAGATTTTACAATGGTGAAAATGTTGAAAAACATTTTTTACTAGTTAATGTCTGATTCACTAGTAAGTGCCCATATGTAAATTTGTTGAAGACTTGATTCTTTTGTTTTGGATTTATATCCTATGTAGAGAAATACGTACATACCTACTGATAATCCGCTGTCTGTAGGGTCAGCCTCCTCCAAAAAGGCCCTTTTTCTGAATCCGGCCAATATCTACAATAACAATGAAGTGGTCATATGCAAAATGATTGTCTTGTGAAGCTGAAAATGGAAAGGGCATGTGGATTAGCCAGAAATTACATTTTCGAAAAATGATGTTTCAAGCAAGAATACAACATGATGGTACAGGTATGGTACCTACTTTTTTTTGGTTAGCTAGACAGCACTACTAGACACTAAGAAGTATATTTCACAAAGCAATTATTATGGAGTGTTTTGTTGGGATAATGGATTAATACGATTATCAATTTGATCTAAACAGAAGAGCATAATGTGGCCCAAGTAGAAGCAACTTCAGTTTTCCGCCTCTGTGCTCCACCACGCTTTATCGAACGGTATTTCATCAAACAGGATTTTGACAAGATGGAAACGTTTAC
This sequence comes from Thalassiosira livingstoniorum, assembly GCA_036939595.1. Classification (NCBI taxonomy): domain Eukaryota; phylum Bacillariophyta; class Thalassiosirophyceae; order Thalassiosirales; family Thalassiosiraceae; genus Thalassiosira; species Thalassiosira livingstoniorum. Next base: position 9,203 of record JALLOT010000651.1, read on the forward strand.
GCCTTGTATGAAGGTCACCAACAAAACAGCATCTCGTGAATGGGAATTCAGATTTTGCTCACTCTGTATCTGTAACTAACCCGTACACAATAGACAATGGCAACATAATGGTGTAAGATTGCGTTTACGTAAGAAGTAAACCCAAGCACTGGCTAAGAATGAAAAACTCACAATTGAAATGCCTGAATTAGGTTCACATGCGACAGCTGGAGTTTCCAATTCGCTCCAATGTTGTTTCGACGATTGCCACTCTGCACGAAACGAATGGTCTGAGCATGATTTGGGCTATTGTGATTACAACGAGTGTGAGCTAATGCTGAAGCAAAGAAACGAGTGGTGAAACTCAAACTTACCTGATTGCTCCAGTCGAACCTTTTCACCTGGAATCCGGACAAAACATGAGAAATGCAACAAACTCACCGAAGTGAAACAGCATCCATTGTATTCTATTGTATTGTTTTCTGTGCCGGGTCATTAGATGATGAAGACAAGCAAATTATTAGGAAACAACCAGAAAGGCTAAAGTAACAAAATAAATTCTATCGGCACAGAAAAACGACCTCTCACCTTATTGATACGTGTTCCTCGTCTATCCTGTTCAAACGACAAACGAGAGAGACCCCTCAATTGCTGATGGCGGCAGCAGCACATGAGGTGATGTAGCAGAAAGCCTGAAGGGAAATGTTAGAATTTCAAACAAGACAATCTCCGTGCAACTCCAAGTCTTGTCGCGACAAACTGGCTACAATTAGACAACGCGAATAATTAATGGGAGGGAAAATCGAAGGCGGGGCACAAACAAAATTAGATGCAAAGAGCCGCACAACAAAAATGGATAGCTGCAATGCGCCTCAAAGGACAACAACGATGACAACGATGACAACGATAACAACGATGACAACGATGACAAAATTGTTGATGCTAAACATTTCCAACTTCATCAAAATGGCGAACTCGACCGTTGCCGCATCGACTGCAGCAGAGAACAGTCAGCAGCAAAGCAACATCAGCAACGGAACGTTACGTACCTTTTGACTCCATATATGCCGATTGGGAGGCAGGTAGCTGGTAGTAGATTGCAATCGATCCTGCCTGATTGATTGCGTTGGTTGTTCTTCATGGCCACAACTTTTATGGCGATGAAAAGCGTGCTAGGAAGGTTGCATATCCTTCCTGGTACCACACGTAGAAAATGTACTAATTCCTATGTAAAAATTCAACTTCAAGAATATCCATTTTCAGCAAATCCACATGCTACAGCTGCAATCTACTACTCACAGCATTGCTAAACATGTGTTCAAATTGGTTGTAGCTCCAAAATTGGCCGGATTCAGAAAATCTGGCAGGCTGACCCTACAGACAGCGAATCTAATTGAACAGTGCCATTGCTTGACGGCCCAGTTTGACTTTGAAAAACCTCCCTCCAATACCAGATTGACAGCATCAAAGTAGCTATTGACAAATATTGAATATGACAGGATCTCGATCAATAGTTGACTTTTCATTTTGTTAATTTCAACAAAATTTCTTTTTGCTGTGTGGCATGTATGGGAATAAAACTAGGCAAAATAACATGATAAAAACTTCAAATGTTGGAACTAATACTTCTAATCAACTTATATGAATAGCACCAGGAGTATGACAATAAAACATGATCAGACATCATCTAGGCGGCCTGTGGTGTTCTTGAAAGTCAAAACAAATTCCAAAAACAGGTGTAAAATGGGGTACGGCAGTTTTTGACGGATGCAAAAATTTTAAAATTAAATGAAAAGCACTGATTTCATTGAAAAAAGACAAATTTTCTTTATGATGTCATTAAAACGTCATCAAGACAGTACTTTTTTGCGGCCTACGGTGTTTTTGTAACCCCAAACAAAATTTCTACATATATGTCACATATCTTATTAGTTTCATACTCCTGAATAGCACCCTGCTGATTAACCTAAATTGAATGTTGTATGTACATAGTAATAAGAATAAGTACAAGTGATATATGTAATGTTTGATTCATTGCAATTTATACTAAGCAGTTTTCAAGTTCTTCCAAGATAAAATTTCCAAAAAAAAAAATAGAAAATACCAATGAATACTTCTTTGACAAAACTTCTTATTGTATAAAACTTACAGTATATTTTATTTAGATCAAATATCAGCCAGTCATATCAATAGTATGTGGAAATAAAAATGAAGCTTTATGGATTCTGGATGCATTTTCCCTGGTATCCAGAAATTAACAAATCCATTTGTTGTGGCAATGCAATTTTCTTCTTTGGGTTTGGCACAAAAATTGACAAAATTATGTAACAAAGCTCTGTTATTATCACCATTTATGGTACTGCATGGTGAATGGTGTGAAAAGAGAATGTTTCTATTGCTGGCCTTTTGAAGGCAGAAATATCAAATTACAATAGAAATGAATGGATCATGGTTAACCTTAGTATTTAATCTTAATTAGGGACTGATTGGTTTAGTGATCAAGTTTTAACCAAATGTACCAAGTGAATTGATAGTTAGATAGTTTCATTTATTTCTGAAGTCATTTTCAGTGTGTCCTACTTTGGGTGTTGCATAGAAAGTTGTTCACATATTTTTAGTAAATGCAAAAGAATTTTTATAAAAAAACAAACTTCTACTCTTCTTTCTTAAATTAGAATAATAGAGACCACTAATAAAACATCTACTTTAATGAAAGATGTGCATTATGAAAATAGTTCTCTCCTTCTTCACTGTCTTCCCTATCAGTAAAATAGTGGTCTTTCCCAGGTTTTCCTATATCTAGATGCATAATTGAGAACAAATACGTTAATTCTGACTTTTGTTAGATTCTGACTGAAAAAAAAATGAATGTAGGAGTAATATTAATACTTCCTACTAATACTCCCCTTCAAGAACGTCAGCACACCATAAAAGCTTGCATAGACATGCAATAATAAAAATGTAAGCAACAATGAACACAAGAATAAATGACTCAAATTGAAAGAAGTCCACAGTAACCTTTTACTTTTAGTAAAAATAAAATAATCTGAAATTCTACACTTTAGACAACCTTAGCCTATTTTATAATTATTGTTAAAGACTTCAATAATAGGTATTGGACAAGGCTCAAAGCAAAGTCAAGGTTAGTGGTTAGTCTTATTATTTCTAATAACTTTAAAGTGAAAATTCATTATTTTAGTTATGGTTATGATCCCAACAATGTGGTTTAAATAGTTTGGGTAATAAGTTATGTTTTTACACAAATACATGTTACACATTAAATTAAATGCACATTTACATATTAAAAAAATAAATCAAAAAATACTGAAACTTATTACCAAACTTAAATTGCAACCAGTAATATGTATGTTTGAACAGAACAAACCAATTAAAAAGTGTTCAATACATACTGTTTGTAGCTATCTGTTGCTTGTATCTGGTTACTTTTATGATCTGCTATATATATCATTTCACCTGTTTTTATGACATAATGTGGTGTGAACAGGACAGAGACCAATGGAGTCATGAACAAAAACAGTAAAAACAAGTAATGTTATCATTCTAATTTCTAAGTGGCATAATAAGATGTTTCTATCTAAGAAAAAATTATTTCATTTTTCAAATTTCTTGATTTTTTCTTTTGCAAATCAACAGTAATAAGACTCCCGTCTCTGTCTTATGGTACCTTGGTGGCACAAAATTTTATTCTGAAAAGCATGGTTGAATAAACATAAGCATTTGTACCTGGTATTTTTCAATAATAAAAGACCAAGACCAGCACAGCTTTTTAATTACTGCCACCAAAAAGGACTGCTAATGAAGCAGATGTCCTTGCAAAGGCAAAGGCATAGTGCCCATAACTGTTGATTCAATATTTTTCAAATTATAATTCAATATTTTGTGCAACTGCTGTTTCATTCTTTGATTAAAACACATATAGAGGCTGGTTTTATACAATATACAACTAAAAACTTTAACTGAGCTTGGAAATTTTGAAAAAAGAGCACAGAATAAAAGTGAGTAAAGTCATGAGGAATTTTACTATTGATTTTTCAAGCTTTTCTATATGGATACAGCATTGAATTCATGCAGAATATTTGAAATTATTTTACTTATATCTATAGAAGGGGGGAAGATAAATGTTATTATCAATGATGACAGCTGATAATGACTGTTACAAATGAATGAGTCAACTCAATAGTATTAATATTTTTCATCATATGTAATTGTAATATATTCTACAAACACAAGACAAGTTCTCAACATTCATCTTGATGGGACCAAAGTTTAGGAAATTTTCAAAAAATTAAGACAAATTGAATTTCTCCAAAAGATAAGAATCTGAAACATTTACGCCAACAAAATACCAGTTACTACCAAAACCATACATATTGCATGTATTGTCACTTATATTACTATTTCAAAACATGCCCTTATCATATGCAGAATGATCACAACAGTGGCAACAGTAACACAAGTTATTGTGGCAATGAGCAATGAATCACTAAGAAATAATTTGGAATACATTATTGTTGTTAACAAAGAATCAACACCAAGGGGTTTGGTGCTATGTTGTGTGTTTCAACTGAGCACAATGTTTCCAGAAATCAATCTTTTTGGAACAAATGTTTGTATTGTGCTTTCTTTCATGATTAAAGATTCCCTATACCTAATCATTATGAAACATTTCTGGAAGTATTATCAATCTATAATATTGATTAAGCAGAACAATTGTCCAGGCAAATATATATTTGAATCATATTTTCTGATCTCCCTTGTAAGTAGATCTAGCTCTATTATGAAATTAGCTTCTCATAAACTTACAAAGAAAATTAGTGATGTGTTATTATGCTGATAGAAAGTGGGTGTAAATTTTGTACTGACATTTAGAAGTAAGTCTCTTGTCATTGTGCATTCTAATTGGAAACAATCATTTGATATACACATCAATAAGCTTGCATTTGTACAAATAGAATAGCAAATTGTATCAAAAACAATGGAATGCAAAACTGAGTAACAAAAAATGAAATTCTTCAATTTGGTGCTGATGACAGCAGCATTGTACTATCAGGTTGATCTGTTCTAAAACCTCAGGCAAAGGCATTGATATTGATATGACTAGTACATGTCAAATTTATGAGACTACCACTGCTACATGCACAACCAGCTGTCTGATCATACTTACAGGGTCTGCTCAAGTCTGGACTACTAGTGGTTTACCCAAACTCTCAGCACACCCTTGCAGGCATATGCATGAACACATTTAACACTGCCTTCAGATCAATGATTGTGAAAACACATTTTCCAAAAAAGAAAAATTCAAATGAATTTTGAGGTTCAATTTTCATTGGAGTTTCCCATCTGTAGTACTCAGTACCTGTAGGCACCCTTACAACTCTGATAGGTATTGTTGCTGGGTTGCTCTCATTGTTGTGTTTGTTGTGTTGTGTTTCATTTTTTGGATGATAATTTGACACCCTTGGAAATGGAAAATGTTATTATTGTTTTGTTCCAGCCATGATCACCATTCATTTCTGTTGATATATGGATGCACTCCTAGTCAGGGTCACCCTTTGAAGGTTGGGTTGCTATTCTTCATTCCTCCTCTCTGGCTCTGGTCTTGCTAATGTTGCTGTCACAATATCTCTCATTGAATAATGGTCAAAATCATTTGGTGGAATTTTTTGTGATTTCCCCACAGCAGTGAAGGCCCATCCCTATTTGTTGGAAATGTGATGGCTGGCCTAAAACTATGTTCAATATCCTGTACATTTGTATGGGTAATTTTGGCTAATGTTTTTGGAAGTGTTCCAGTGACATATTTAGTAAAATAAGTGTCTACATGTATTCTTTAGCATCTAAATAGTCATATTTGACTGCTCTTAAGTTGCCATATGTTGAAAATTGACCTCTCTACATCAGTTAAAAAAAAAAAACAGATCAAAAAAACATTTTCAAAAATTGCAAAAAAAATGATTACATTCAGGATTCTGTACATAAGTTGAATAAAATGGAGGTTTGTTTACATCCCTGTATACTACATTCAGAATACTGTACATAAAAAATTACTAGCAAAATGCAATAAAGATAGCCACAACAAGATCTGCCTCAAGCAAATAAAAAGTCAGCCCTATGCACTTATTCCAGGACTGAACATTAATAACTTCATCAAAGTAAAGTTCACCTGTGGGTCACCAGACCATACAGGTTCATTGATAACTTAGTGCTACAAGACATTTCCCAGAGCAATGATGTTGACTTAACTGGAAAACAACAAAGTCAATAGAGAGCCATTTTCTTGAATAGATGCAAGAAATATTTACAAATTACAAAATATCAACAAGTATATTTTTCTATACAGAATTTTACACTTTAGATAGAAATATTCTCAGAATCAGCTTTCAAAAATATAGACATCCTGTTGTGAGTTTTGTTAACCTCATCCTGGAAATGGTGGCTGCAACCACAATTGCCATTGTCACTGTAGCCAATGCTTGTGTTGAGTTTAGTTGATGTTGAACACACATTCAGGACCCTGAATGCAAAGACAAAAAATGTACAGGACCATGTACATAGGCCAACAACCAGATGGTTTTACTCCCTGGCAGTTGTGAGCATTTGCTGGGGTGGGGGTAGTGCTTCCACACCCGATGTGCTGTTCACTCTCCTTGAAAAATGGTGGTTTTGTTTGCATCACATATGTCATTGATATTGTCTTACGTCCACCGTCAGATGCATTCCAGCTCCTGCCTCTCTCTTGGCTCTCTATTACTTGGGGTCTTGGTATTGGGGTCTCAAATTGGTGGTAGCGTAGCATAAAAATGGTTGGCCTTGGAGGATATTCTTTTCTGTTGTTGGACAACATTGTCCTCATTGGATGGCCTATTATTTTGTTGGACCAGCTCTCTTGGGCTGCATCCAGGTGGTATGGGTGGTGGTACCATTTTTGTGAGGGGGGTATTGCCTCTCTCCTCTGCATGGTTTGACCTTTGTTTTTCTTTGGGTGTAACAATGAAACACCAATCTACCAAAAAATTAGACATGTATGCTGGTGATGGAAGCATTGTACTAGCAGGTTGAGCTACACTAGACTCAGGCAAAGGCATTGCTATAGCTAGTACATGTCAAATTTATGAGACTAACACTGCTAAATTCTACATTCAGTTCAGTCATCTGGATGTACTTACCGGGTCTGTCCTACATTGTACCTACATCTGGACTACTGGTTTTCTCACACTCTCAGCATTAGCATTAGGAAAGGTCCCAAATCACTAGAACTTTCCAAGATTAGCATGATTAAAATTTGGACAAAGAATGATACATTGTTAGTTTGGGGTCATTGTTGTAACATAAGTTTTCTTATTTGAGTAAATCTATCCATTTATGAAATGTATTGGCAGTAATTAACAATTTCTTATAATTCCTTGATATTTTTGATATAGATCAGTATGTGTTACTGTTAAAATAGGGATGAAGTATGGGGATTTTGGTTAATGGTAATTAAATTATGTACAATAAAAAAACTCAATTGCAAATTACCATGCAGAAATGTCAAAAAATTATAAGTGTTTTCTGGGTTTCATTTTATTCTCAGAACAAACAAATTAAATTTGCTTACTAGGATCAAGGGAATTGCTCTCGAAATTACACTTTGAAGGAGACCTATCACTAAATCAATATGTAAATTTTGTAACTCTACCTAAATTGAAGGAAGGTCAGATGTTTTTAGGTACAAATAGGTGACAATCACTAATCAAAGTACAATTTTGGTGATTTTAAGAGTAGAAACCCCTGAGCTAGAAATTCCATTTCCAAAATTTAAGATCTTGTTCAAAATATGTTGCAAATCATGATCAAACTATATCACCTTAGTTCAAAACTATTTGATCATCAAATTGATATTGATTCCATCAATATATACAGCATAAAAATCATTCAAGGATAACAAGTTTTCCAATGTTTGAATTGATCCCATTTTTTGGTTGATATACCATCAAAGGCTTGGAATTGTAGCTATTTCAATTGATGAAAAGCAACAATATTCAAATCATGTTAGAGAATAAAATAGCATGTTTCCAAATGCAAATGGGGTTTCTTCTATCTTACATGGATTCTAAAGACGAATAATCTCTAAGTCCCATAAAACACCAAAATATCAATTTGATCCATCTTTCCCAACATCTCAACTTCAATCTTATACAACAACCAGGAGAAAGTAGTAGACATCATCATGCACAATGCAATTAAGGCTGTTCACAAATTTCTCATTTGTTTAGTGTCATCAGAAAAAGTGACAAATAAAATTGCTCATAACACTAAAAAGAAAAACTTAGCACTAATTGCTGTCACAATTACACTCCTTTGTGAGTACATTGAAAGGCATATCGTTTATTTCTTGTTCTAGAGTAGGATACTCACAAAGTTGTTGAAAAATGATTCTGGCTTGATTTGTACTTTTGGATTGGATAAAGGTTGTGGTGCATTTGTGAGGTTGCTTAAGCAAAATTCTGGACATGATTGTGTTTTCTTGTTGGATATTGATGTTTGGATCAATGATTTGGCTTTTGTTACAGCTTTTACATTGACAGAGCAGCATGAAACATATGGAGAAACAGAACAAAGATTGTTAGAGGATGATTGTTTGCCATTTCAGGTGGTGTGTAGAAAACATTGAAATCTTGAGTATTTTTTTATTCTGCTCCAATAAGTTTATCCAGGAATTAGCATAGAAAGATATTTTTAACATTTTTTGCCATTGAAATTTTGTTGTTACTGTACTCTGCCCTTGCTGGAAATGTTTTTTGCACTATGCAGCAAAGAACTGTCACTTTTATTGTAATACAACTCACTGAGCCATTTTTGAAGCTGTAATAAATGGAATGTTTAGAAAAAAATTATGATCACAAGAAGGAATATCATAATACATCATAGACTGTTTCAGTATTGAAGGTTCTTTACTGAAATTCAAACATTTGGTTCAGAGACTCCCTCAAAATACCATGATGTGAAGGAATTACTCATTCTTTTCCCATGGAATTCATATAGTTGGCATTTCCAGAAATAAAGATTTGTTCACTATTTGGTAGACATTTGAAAATTGAATGTTCAAGATTTGATACTCTTCCAAATTCCAAAGATTGTTTTTCAATTTCAAATGGAGACAGTGAAAAACAGCACATGCTCATTTAAGTCAAATCATCTCCTCAACAATCATGGGGGATTCTCATATTTATTAGTGCTGGTGCTGATCACAGACAATGATTTGCAAAAATTACTCTAATTCAATGCTCATTTTTTTTTTCAAGTAACAGTTGGAATGAAGTAATGTTGCCATCCCATCTGACTTCTGCCAAAAGCAAGAGACATGTCTACAGTTCTCATTGAGCATATACGAATACCATTGAACTCCAACTAGTGCAAAAGAGCACAGAAAAAGTGCATCGCTACCTTTCTGTT
>JALLOT010000652.1:0-18629 GCA_036939595.1 Thalassiosira livingstoniorum
GACTTGACTCATTGTCCTCATCCCCACATCAATCCACCACTCTTTCATGCATATCCCAGAAAAAATACCCAATCTTCCTTCTCTCATCAACTCAAAAATGTATCTCACAGCACATAAGAAATACACCCCAGAGGGATATTCCCCATAAAACAATATCAATTGATGCAGCAAACATGCAACACAAATCAAAGTAGCTTGAGTACTGTATTCCACACACTACCCTCCACTCCAACTATAGGAGTGCTTACAATCTCCACCATACAACATGAGTGGTTCTATCAAGAGAAAATATATTGCATATTTTTTCATGGTGCCGTTGCAGCTATCTCTTGTACATACATTTGATGCAAGAACTCTTACCAACTACCTTCCCCACCAGGTTTTGATTGAACAGTAAATTGCCTGGCTGCAATTTCAGGAGGAGGAGACCAACCATCCTCCATCTGCTGGTAATTCTGAGGCATTTGTTTCATATAACCAATGTTGTTCAGTGAATGAGCAGCCATCAAACTTTGTTGACTTTAGAAAAATGATCAGCACCTCCTGTAGCTCTTAACTCCCAGATCCAATATCATGTTTCTTTTCTTTTTACATATCTCACCTTCTCTATCTTGGATAATGAAAAAGAAAAATGAAAAGAAAAGTCAGGAGGTGAAACTCCCTACTCATCTGAGCGTCCATTGGTTGCTGTTGACATTGTTGTCACCAAGCACAGAGTAATCAGCATGGTACTATCACTCTGCACTATGTGCTCCTTTTCAAAAACTGAGACTGCTCTTTTTGAAACACAATGACCAACTACCTTCATAGACTATCCTCCCCAGATTTAAGATATGTTCCTGGTAGAAAGAAAACTGCTTCCAATCTCAGTACACACATAGGGGGGAAATGAAGTACTGTGATACTGGTATTTTTCATTGATTATCTATATATGCCACAAAAAACAAACATTCTGAGCTAGAAAAAATCTTTTGAAATCCTCCTGATCACTATGGGCACACCAAAACCCTTTGTGGTAGCTACCTAAACTAAATCTAAAAATATAAATTATTTGCCTGGGATCTCTTCAAGTCTAATGAATTGGTGAATTCAAAAATCATGTTGACTTGTAAAAATTGAGCAATAGGGTATAGGGCAATAGGGTGAGATGTCAACTTTAAATTTATCCAGATTTGTGTTTCCTGTAATCTTTTAAGTGCATTTTTTTTCGCATTCTTCAGTCTATTCAACCTTAACTGTCAATCTGACTTCCCTTTTTTCCCACAACGAAAAAACATTTGCAGGAGATTTTTTGAGTGTAAAGAAAATTATTCTTGAATCAGCTTGCAAATATGGAAGTAGAAAAAGTCATATGGCTCTGAAAATCATAGTAAATAATCTGGTCCTCAAATCACGTTTTCACCAAATCGTGTAACAAAACCCATGTTCCACCACCGCATCCAGATTTTTGAGATTACAACGAGAGAAAAAAGGATTCCCTAAAAAATCTAATAATGAGATTGAGTTACAACATCATTTTCCACGTTCATCAACCATATCTTTAAAGATATTACAATAATTCAAATAGTTCATAGCACAAGTGCCAAATTTGTCTTGCAGCGGCATCCAATCTTGCGCTTCAGGGTAAAATCTTCGAAGAAACAATTTATCACGTATCAAAAAAAGAGGGGAGAGGATCATGGTGCGAAAAATAAAAACCGAGGGAGAAAATTCACCGGCCGGTGGTACATTGCCAGTATCAAAAACCCACGAGAACAAAACGAACAGTTCAAAACCCACACCACGCCACCTCTCACTCGTAGAAAAGCGTTCCCAGTTATAAATCATGAAAATATCTTGTTCCCCATCATATTAATTATTGGTGAAGTGTCTTGTAGCTCAGCCAACATAGAGGCTGCGATCAATGACTGCAGGGATAGGGCGGATTTCCGTTCCCAAGTCCTGTTCCACTCTTCTCAGCGAGTGTCTATCATCATACGTGATCAAATTCACAGCCAATCCCAAATGCCCAAAACGTCCAGACCTTCCAATACGATGTAGATAAGTTTCGGCATTCTTGGGGAAGTCAAAATTAATGACTACATTTACACTCTGAATGTCAATGCCACGAGTGAAGAGATCGGACGTTACCAAGTGACGAGTTGCACCATTGCGAAATTCGTGAAATACTCGATTACGGTTAGCTTGTTGCATCTTTGCATGTATATAGTAGCAAGAATATCCAAGTTCCGTGACTTTCTTTGCGAGGAGTTCGACACGATTGACAGAATTGCAGAAAATTATTGACTGGTTGATCTCAAGTTTAGAGAAAAGTGTGTTTAAGCAGTGGACCTTCTGTCGTTCTTCCACATATGCATAGAATTGAGTGATACCACGGAGAGTCAGTTCATCCATGAGATTGATAGAATAGGGACTTGGAACAAATTTTTGGCAGAATTCCTTCACTGTTACTGGGAAGGTTGCACTGAATAGGCAGATTTGATGGTTCTTGTCGCATAAATCAATGATTTTCTCGAGGACTGGTTGAAATTCTGATGAGAGGAGTTTATCTGCTTCGTCCATGATGATAGTGCGGCAGTGGCTTAGATCTGCAACTTTCTTCGATGCGAGGTCAAGAATACGGCCTGGAGTGGCAACAATCATGTGAACAGAGTTGTACAATCGCATGATATCATCTTTAAGTGATGTTCCCCCAGTGGTAACCATGCATTGAATTCCCATGTGCTTCCCAATTTCCTTCACAATGGCAGATGTTTGTAATGCAAGCTCCCTTGTGGGTATGAGGATTAGGACCTGCACATGCTTCTTCGTTGTATCAGTCTTTTCTAAGCAAGGAATGATGTAGGCAGCAGTCTTTCCAGTCCCGTTTTTAGCTCGGGCGAGTACATTGCGATTCTGCAAAATAATAGGTATTGCTTCCTCTTGGATTGGAGAAGGCTTTTCAAATCCCTTCTCGAAAATTCCCATTAAAAGTTCTCGTTTTAGAAAAAAGTCTTCAAAGTCTCGGCCCTTGGTTTGCGTGACGTCCTCTGTTTTATAGCGGGTATCTTTGGGGGGAGCTTGAAGGCCGTCTTTGTAAGTACCTGTGCCACTGATCATTTGGGAATCGGTGCCCCCGTTTTTTGGAGATTGAACGCTCGTCATGATTATTAATTATTCGACGGGGTAGGTTTCGATTTGAGAAAAGTAATTACACGTTCGTCTTGACTGGTCACAAACTGTTTCTTTGTTTAATGTGTAAGGTGTAAGAGCCCTTCAGATGGTTAAAAAATTAGATGGCGACTAGATCTTTTGATGCTACTTGATCTCTCTTGATATTTGATATTGTACCCGTTAGCAACCAATGGTATGACTTCAATTATGTCGTTTGGGAGTTCTCTGCCTTACGATCTCTCGCTGCCCCAACTCTTGGAGATAATAATATTACGATGTTGATAATTATATCACTAAGCTGCTGGAGTGATGAAATTAGTCTTTAGCACAGCAGCAAGCGAAGAAATGCTCCGAGTGATCGACACAGGAATCTCCGTATTCTCTCCACTGCAATGTGGCTCCCCGAAAGTCAGCTATCTGCTCAACGCACCCACGGGCAGGATTCGGCACTGCGAAGACAGCAGACTCGTGGTTACGCCAGGCAACTTCTGGGTACTAAGACAGTGTTGCGAAAAACAATGATTCCAATCCTTCAACGGCTGGTTCGATGCAGAAAACACAAGCGTTGACAAGTGGATTATGATAAGGCGAAAGGCAGGTAGGAAAGGAGGCGGGTGGAGCAGTCGTCCTTGCTAATTCATCTGAGAATGTTGCTTTACTTTTTACTGTTTACTTTTGTTCATTGTGATTGTGAAAAGCGGCAATCGATCCAGCATCTGCATTCCGCATGCGGCGCCCGCCACGGGCAGAATGTCGACGCAATTTGCCCGCAGAAATCTCGCAAAGGTACATGTAGTATGTAGTAGGTATTCCTACCTACTACTTCTACATACATACCAACCGATCGATGGAAGAGCTGCACGTTGCCCGCCAACATGTGTATCACAATAAATATTTTGCACCTGTGCATTTTATGAAAGATGTGTCCACCTTCACAGTATCGCCAAAACCGGCCAAAACGATATTAATTTTATAATTAATTGAAAAGCTGCAAAAAAGAAAGAAACACCCACAGTGAAACCTAGGTAGTGAAACTCACTACACTACCTAAGTACTTAGGAGGGTAAAGATGTATATGGTAATACTCTGCCTACTCTTAGATCTTTCAATCTGTACTAAACCCATGCAAATCCACTTTTTACCTAATTTGTGGGTGAAACCAAAGTATCCTTCACAAATCAACGAGATTTGATAGAGCCCCAGAATCATTTTACAAAATATGGGAATGGCGGGAAATGGATTGGAGGCCTGATAATGTGCTCCATGATATTGTACTCCATGCAATAGTGAACCCCTAAAAGTTGTAGCATTTTTTACTCACAATCGTGACATATTTTTTTCATACAGTAAACATATGATGTGTGGAATACAGAATAGAGCTGAGTGGCACAAGATGAAGGAAATTTTCAATAAGAAGCACCAATTGAATTCTATGGCAAAATTTGATGTTTGTGAATTCAAGGTGCGGCATGCTTCTAAACCATCAATACAAATTTTCCAGTGAATCTAGAGCTAAAATATCCATTTGAAAACTCTTGCTTTCACTTTCTAAATGGCAATCAAAGCAGCCAATGATCTGTTTTTCATTTTTACCACATAGATAGAGATTGATATACAGACTGATAGAATGTTATGACAATGGATATGGTGGTATTATTGTTGTTGTCTTAAACAGTGTTCTTATGAACATTTCAACATATAGAAATCACATGGTGTTGCAAACATGATTGATGAAAGCAGAAAATATGAAAGCTGGCAGCATAACAAAAAGTTTTTGAAAGAATTGCTCTTTTCATTGTCATAGAGGCAAATGAGATTATTTTAGAATTTTGAAAGGATTTAGACATAAAGTCAATTTCTGACCTCATATTAATTTTTGATACCTGAAATACCTTTCAACTTGTACCACTGACTTTCTACAGTAAGTAGTGATCTTTTGAAGCAAAATATTTTTCAGACCAAGTAGTAACTTGAAGCTAGGATGGAATTTTGAAAATTATTTGCAGTATAATTTGTACCATACTTCACTGTATTTAAACTACCAACTATTTCTTTCAACTGTGTACTGCTGTTTCTGTATCTTGAACTTGTATCACATAAGGTCATGATCAAGTAATATCCATCCAATTTACAAGTTTGAAGTGGAAAGATGGATAGGATGCATGTCATGATACCCTTAATTGAAAACCAATGTTCCATTAGGCTTCCAATTCAATTTATTCACAATATTTGTCTGTTCTGTAGTCAAGTAATTTTAGTCAATTTTGATTTGTTTCTTTGTTCAGCCTTATGAACATTTTACTATGATTCCTGAATTATTGACTGAATCATTATCCATTAAAACTACTTTGCTTAATATATATTTTTTAATAAATTTCTAGATTTTATATTTTTTATTTTTTTATGAAAGGTATACAATACATGTAATTGAACAAAGAATTCAAATGTGATGTAAGAATACACTATGCATATATGTGTGTAGTTTTTTGCTGTGCTTGTGCTACAGCTACAGAATGTGATTGAATGTTAAAAGTGATCCCAGCATGCAATTAAAAAGAGCTTGAGAATAAAAAGTTTAAGAATGAGTGTTTTGAATCCAAGTCTGTATTGTTGCATAATTAAAATCACATGTTGCCAAAGCATTGTCACCTACTATTTCAGGTAGTACTGCAACATATTTCATCTCAATGCAAGTGTGCAATCCTAATCAGTGTCTCACTTGTCTAGACCTTACTTACTGCCTGGAAATGCAAATCCTACATATACGTGCTGATTCAGAATATCTATTGGCTATGTCTGTAAAAAATATATGCCGCAAGATGTTGGATGAGGATTGATGTGGATGGTAAGAGAGCTCAGCAGTTCAAAAATGGAACAAGCATGACTTGTGGCAACTGACAGTGTTCAGCTCTCTGACAAATATGATTTTCAACTATTTTGCAATGTTTAAAAAATGGGTGATCACTGTGTTTCAATTTTGTTTCAATAATTTATTCACATCCTGTCTTGACTTAAACACTCAATAAAAGTTGATTATGTGTAACTAAGATGCGCTTTCTTCTTTCTTGAGAGAAAAATCTTGATCGCTACTTTTTTATGCTCAAGGTCCAAGTGTTTTGGGGCTCTTTCAAAGGAATAAATTGCTGATTTTGTTTGATCAAAAACAAATGATAAATACAGAGAATTTAGAATACTTTGCAGGACCAAATTGGACCTGGGTAAGGAACAGGTCCAACCAAATATTGCAAAGTAACTAAGCAGACGAACAAATTAATTTCATAACTTATAAATTCTTCATCATGAGTAACCAGTGGAAAATATTTCTTGTGAGAAATAAGCCACTACAATACAGGCAACGCTCAACCATCAAAGCTCACAAATTGCTAATCACAATTCATTGCCCTGTGTAAGGTTACAGTGATCTGATCCATTAATTTGGGTCATGACCAGCTGCTAATGCCTTTTTCCTCTTCATCCTTGCCATGTGCCTCTCAAGAGCTAAGTCCTGGCGGCTTTTTGGCCTGTCGTCGGTCATCCCTGTTGAAACCTCTGAAATACTTGCGACTGACTTACTATCATTTTCATAACGAGCAATCATTTTATCCAGCAACTCTCCCTCCCTCCCTTGAAATTTTGACATAACAACATCTATCTTGTCAACTTTTGTTGGATCATGCTCTTGCAACATTTTCAACACTCGTTCTCGAATAACTGTTGGATCATGTTTCCTTGGATCCGATCCTCCTCGAAGTCCTGACGTATTTGGGATGGCCTTATCAGCGTTCCTTAAACCGGAGCTCAATGGCGCATCTCGTTTTTTGACGGCAGGTGGGCGTGACTTGTGGGCAGAAGCAGATTTTGAAGATGCCGTTGAACTCTGAGATGATAACGGTCTTCTCGAGGTAGAAGTTGGTGCAGGAATGCGAGATTGAATAACCTGAGATCTGCGCAGTCTTATTTTCTCTTCATTTAATTGCTCTTTCATAGAACGAAGGTCCTTTTTTAGTTCAAATATAGCATTTTCTTTGTCATCATTTTGTTTCTTGAGATAGTCATGTTCTCGTTTGACGTTTGTCAAATCTCGCTGCGAGCGCCGCAACTGAGAGAGCAAATTGGAACAGAAGAAGGATACACAAATTAATGACGAAAGAAGAAAGCAGCCACAAAATGCAATCAACACATACCTCCTCTTGCGTTTTTTCAAGCTCAAGAGTTTTCTCCTCTCGAATAGACTTCTCTCTTTGCCATCGTGCCGTAATATCATGATTGCTTTGTCTTAGGACTGATAACGTCCTCATTTCATCCTTCGACTCAGAACGAGAGGTAGAAACCTTGGAAAGCTTTTCTTCCACTCTCTCCTTTTCTTTTTTAAACGAAAGCATTTGCGATTCTAGTCGTTCCTTAGCCTTTGCAGCAATATTCAATTGTGAAGTTAGATTCTTGACAGTCTCTTCTAAGTTTTTGGCTGTGATATTTTTATGTGCCGATCCAAGATTGATTCTCCGCACGCGAGTGGCGAACTTTAGAGCAAAGGTTGTTTCATCGTAAGAGTCATTGTGTGGGCACACTGTAACAACCATCATTGTTCTTGAATTTCCCCCAAGAGAATTTTGGAGGAGATGTGTTAGCTTTGAGTCTCTATACGGAACATGCGAAGATTTCCGGTCTAGTGCTTCCATCACATTCCCCAATGCCGACAGACTTTTGTTTATGTGCTGAGCTTCTTTTAGGGCTTTTCCTGCCACGGCACTCTTGCGCACTCGCTCCGAACCTAGCAGAATATTCGCCAAAAAGAAATTACCAAAGAGAAGCACCAAAAAGTTGCAAATGAGAACACGAAGAGATTAAGAGAAAATAAGTCGAGAGTGCCATGCCAAATGATAACTCACCAGCCAAATCCACCAAGTATAGACTCCCTTTACTTTTGGCTTCGCCGATTCCTGAGGTTACTTCCACATGAAGAATCATATGCGATCGGCTACTCCGCTCGTTGAGGTTGGTGGATGCCGTTGCGCGGTTAGAGTTGCCACGATCAAGGGCATCCAACACCTCGGCCACAGAGTTAACTTTCTCCTTGTGTAGATTTGGAACTTCCACTGTGTTCTCCGGGCCATGCCTCACTTCCAATGAGTTCCTCTGAGGAGAACCGTGACTATTAGTCGAAAAGGAGGGGGAGAGGAGATCATACACTGAAGAAAATAATGAAACAATACGTGTCCAACGTGAATGGTAGTCAGTAGACAAACTAACATGCCAAATAGTCAATCCAAATTGAAAATAGAATTACCTTCTTCATTGTAAATTTCTAACATTCCAACTTCAATGCTGTATTCAAAAGGAGCTGAATAAGATGGATCCTCGCCGTCTACATTGTTATTCTTTTGATTCTGTTGTACCCGATCTTGAAGCATGCTGAAAATTTTTTGTATGGTGCGCTGACTAATACCGTATTGGTGTTTTGATTTATCTCCTTCCATTGTATAAGTTTTTCCTGATCCTGTTTGTCCATATGCAAAAATACATGCATTATATCCGTCAATGACACTTAGTGCCATTGGCTCCACGTCCTGAAATACATCCCTTTGTTTTGTCGTAGGTCCCCAGACTTTATCAAAGGCATAAGACTTCCATGTCTTTGTTCTTTCATCGAAGCATCCCAATTCGGTCTCACTTAGAGATTGAGCAACCTCTCGCAGTCCTTTCTGGGATTCTTCGAAAGCCATAGGACGAATACGGCAGCAAACTTGAATATTTCCCTGAAGTTTCAATATGCGGGTGAGAAGTTCTGCGTTGTGAGATTTTTGACTGGAGATTTTCTTGGCCATGAGCCTGAGTAGAACAGATAAAATAGCAAATGAATTAAGAAGTGGAAAAGTTCAGAGTTAGATTCATGATTCGCCAAACAAAAAAAAACGATCACATTACATCTGATTCACTCACCTGAATTCTTCCGCAATTTTTTCGCGATCGTCGGATTCGAGCACAACTTCTATGTCTGCATCGTCCAAAGTTGTCAAATCAGGGCCTGAGTCTTTCTCTTCTTCGTTCAAAGATTGGGGTTTCCCGATGTTGGAATTTTGGAGCTGTTTCTGCAGTAGCTTATTTTCGTCTTCCAAGAGGTTTTTCATACTGACATTCATTCTGTTCTGGTCTTCCAACCGCAAGCACTTACTTTGAAGTGAACTGTTTGCAGCTGCCCTCCTCTCTGCATCCCCTTCTAGCCGCTGGATCGTAGTTGGGGAGCAAGAACGTGGTCGACTCCTAGATTTGTGTGAAAATAGCCTCCTGGAGAGAGCGTGCGATTGGAAAAATTCTGATTGGGAAGAGTAGTCTTCTTCATCATGTTCGCTTTCCCTCCACAATGGCACATCAGTAAAAGAAACTTTCGACATCAGTTTTGGCCTCATCTTTTCAAATGCCCCAGGTGATCTTTCCGAATCAGCTTTCTGTGGCCGACTTTCAGCAGCTACAAGTTTTGACCTGGTACTCGCCAATTCCTTCTCTGCAACGTCAAGCCTCGTCTGAACAGCAGAAAGTTGCTCTTTCAAAGAATTACGAACTTTGACAACCTCATCCCGTTGACCTGCCAACTCTTTACGAGATTCCTCCAAGAGGCCCTCCAGAGAATAAATCTCATCCTGCGCATCCTGGAGCTCTTGAGTAGAAGTTGTTGCTTTGCTCGCTGCACTGGCCATGCTTTTTTGATGCCGCTCAATCTCTGTCTGATGTTTTCTCAAATCATCTTCCGTATCTTTTAACATTTTTGTTAAGGATGTATTTGTGTCGATCAAATTCTTAACTTCGCCCTTCAACTCATCTACCTCCCGAGACCTCGTTGCGAGTAGCTCCTCCATTACTTCCTGCTGCCCTTCACTTTCCATCCGGTCGTGCTTTGCTGTTTCATCAAAAGCTGATTTCAATTCTTCCATCTCCTCCTGCAAACCTTCATAATCCTTTTTCGAATTATTCAAAGCAATTTCCAATCGTTCCACTTCCTCTTGCAATGACTGTGTTTCTTTCTCAGATTTAACAAGCGAGTCTTCCCATGATTTTAATTCAATCTCTCTGGATCGCTCTTCTGATGAAAACTTGTCGAGTTTCGTCTGCAATTCAACCATTTTCTCTTTGTGTTGCTTTCGCTCTGCCTCAAATTCAGCTGCTTGGGCCTTGTTATCTTCTTCGGATGCCTCTAATTCTTCTCTAGAGAGAGCTAATTCTTCGGTAGCAAGTTCTAATTCTTCCTTGAGTCGTTTAGATTCTTCATTTAGAAGTGTATTTTCTTCTTGGAGAAGTTGCACTGCAGACTCCAATTCGGCTATTTTGTCAGTTTGTTGCTTGATTGTTGCTTTAGTTTCTTCTGCATCAGCTCCGCTTTGTGCACTTTTTGCTGAATTTTCGGCAACCTGTGCCAAAGTTTCTTCCAATTGTGCCTGAGTCTGAGAAAGTTTTGTCTCTGCTTCAATCAACTGTTCCGTCACAAGTTCCAGTTCATCTTCCAAAGTCTTTATGTATTCCTCTCGTTCCGCATTGCCATCCTGCTGTTCATCTGATTTCGAAGGTTGTGTAGAAGAAATTTGCTCGTCTGCCTCTCCACCCTCAAAAAGCGATTCACTACTTTCCACATTTGCAACACCATTGACCTCCAAACTCTCATGCTCTCCATTTTCTTCACCTCCACCGTCTCGAACTTGAAAATTCCGCAACAATTCCTCTTTTTCTCTCAATTTTCCTCTCAATACCTCACAATCCTGTCTTGTCTCATCCATCTCTTCTCTGTGCCTCTCCCTCTCAATATCCAATTCATTTCTATAATCCTCAGCTTCCCCCTCCACAAACGCCAACCTTTCATAAACCTCCTCCAACTCATCCTTCAATTTCCTCACTTCGCTCGATCGCACAGCAGCCAATGATCCTTCCGATTCGCGCAGTTTATTTTGTGCTTCTTCGGCTAACAATTCAGCAGCAATTCGTCGTTGGGATTCTTGTTGGAGTTGAGAGGTTAGGGTTGAGAGTTTGGTTTCCAAGGAAGTTAGTTGGGGGGTTAGGTTGGCGAGTTGGGAGACTAGGGCAGAGTTCCGGTGTTCTGCTTGGGAGAGGTCTTTTTCTGTTGATTGGGATATTTCATTTGGTAATGATCAGATGGTATCGAGGTGAACAATGACATAAGTAAGAGATGAGTAAGGCCTTAATAATTTCCATTTGCAAGGATAATTGCAATTTCAGTGATAGCATTGGTAGCCATGAACTACTCACGACATTTGGTAAGCTCTGCATCTAATTCCTCCTCCAACTCCCGCGATGAGACAATATATTCATCAAAGGCCGATTGGACTGCATCTAATTCAGCCCGTTTTTCTTCGAGAGTCGCCATAGTGAATATCTAAGTAGCTACAAGGCACCCATCACACCTCCCCACATCAAACGATTCGAACCTGATTCTAATAGTCAAATAGGCACAAACACATTCTATTTCGTGGAGAACGAAGAAATGATGAAGGAAATTCTCTCTTCAGTCTCTCGATCGTGGTGATCTATCTTGTGCATTTCGCATTTCCGCTGTGTTGATCTCTGGTGGTGTGGTGGCGGAAAAGGGCGGAAAGCAAAACAATGACGAGTGACGAGGTGGCGTGGGCGGTGGGCGGGCGGGAGGTCGCCCCAACTAACACCCAACACCTTCGCTAAAAATAAAAATCTGGAATAAAAATAAATAACATTTTAAATACTCTGAAATAATTACTTTTTAAGCAGGTTTCTATTGGTGAATCACACAGTAATCCATTGCTGATTGTTAGTCAATTGGTAACTTTCCTCAGTTGTTTTTTATCAAAAGTGATATGGTCAACTTTTTATTGGATCTTTTTCATTTCCATATTTATTTGGGGGGGAGCCCTCTATCTTTTTTGTCACGAAGAACAACTTCTTGATGGCACTCAATGGTTAACCTGCCAGCCACTGTAAAGTTACAGATCAAATGTAACTTTCAAGTTCAAACGTTGGATGGCTGCTGATCCTTAAAAATTACATTACTACTAGTTCCCACCTTGAAAAAAAAAATCTAAAACTTTCCAAGAATATGTTATTAAATTACAACACACCTACACCAGTCTCAACACGCCTGTTTGAGCATCCGGAGGAACAGATGTGCTCAAAAAATGACCTCACTTCATAAATTATATAATGGAAAAAATATAATTTAGTTTGATTTCAAGAAAAATATGACACACAAGTTTCATGATTTTTTCATCAAAATCACTGTAGCTTTACAGTGGACAACAAATTTTCCCACTTTCTATTGCTCCAATATTAAAATGACCAAAGGACACAAGCCAATATTAAAAATTTTGCATGATGGTACTGTTTCTCCATGTATGACATATTAGTTTATATTTTTATTGACAGAATGATGACTTTAAAGTGGTGTCCCAATGTTTTGAAAACATTGTAAAGTTACAGTTTTGGCATGCAGGTTAACCATCAATCTTGTCCAATACACTTGTCAAAGAATTGAAAAATTAAATGTATCTCACCACTAACAAATTTCCAATACTTTTGTACCAGATAATGGTCTTATTATCCAATGGAAATCTCAGGCTCCTTATCTAATCAAACAGTCATCTCTTAGTCTCTACAATTGAGGATGTGGTGATTGGGGGTAGTAGAAGGTGGTGATGCAATGACAATGACACAAAGTACAGAATTATTACAGAACTACTGACAACACCAAGTTCCTAGCACCAGCAAATCGTGATTTGCAGGAAGGTGTCAACAGGCAATTAGAATACTAGTGTCACTGCACTTTG
Organism: Thalassiosira livingstoniorum; assembly: GCA_036939595.1. NCBI lineage: Eukaryota > Bacillariophyta > Thalassiosirophyceae > Thalassiosirales > Thalassiosiraceae > Thalassiosira > Thalassiosira livingstoniorum. Next base: position 12,954 of record JALLOT010000652.1, read on the forward strand.
GACCTCAAATAAGGTTGATCAGCAAAAGCTGTGTGGTTTTATCAAATGGCATGTTGTGGGATTGAACTTGGCTATAACTTCCAAATTACACCTGCTCTAACCAGTTTACTCATTGATCTTTTCTGTCTTGCTCTGGGTCAATAAGTAGTTTCCCTTCCTCAATGTAATAAATTGGTAGACACATCTATAGAAATGTTGGCCATTTGGGACATCTGGTTTTGTGGTGATGATAGAGTGTTGTTAATCTCATTTCATTTTACAACAGCTAACAGTTATATTTTTCTTTGAAAGTTCTATATAGTGTAACAAAATGAATATTTTCAAAAAAATAACTGGATATTTTTGTATGGGTGGGACATGTCAATGGAATTATTGATGTCATGAATAATAAATGTGTGTGTAGATAAGAGACACAAATAATTTCCAAAATGTTGTAGCTCAAAGATAACAAGTCAAATATTTTCATGTCTGAAATAAGATATGATTGTTTTTCTTGCATGAATATCAATGACTATTTTGTCCAATCAGTGGTGAAATATCCATGGCCAATCTACCTTAACAGAAGTGTGTGATAGTGATCATGTGGATTTGGTGATGAAGCAATGATATGTGCATCAATGTTAATACTGATGTAGGATTATGATTGTTTTAGTTTATGAGGGGCTAGTTAATTTTCCTGTTCCTAGAACTCCATCATATTATGTGGTTGCTTAGAAATTCACATTCAATATCTGTTTTTGTCATTGATAGTCAGAGTCAGGGTACGTTGATAGGTACCAAATCACTGTCTGTCATGTGCTTAACCATTATGATACAATCTTTAATCTGGTGTACATATAATCTACCTACAACATAAGTATACTCCAGCTTCCACCTTGATAAAGACTCAAGAAATAATATTATGAGACAGTGACATTGAAAGTGGCAGAAAATGATGAAGAACATTTATTTTTTGATCAATATATTGATGGAGTCTGGAGTTGTAACTATTTGAATTATCTCGATGAAAACTTAGATAATCACACCTTCAAACAAGGTAAGACAAGCTCAAGTGATTTTTTTGTGTCAAGCACACTAAACTGTAAATAAATAATATTGCAATTCTGCATAAAACACATTAAAGCACTTACTTCTGTGGTTTTGAGTTTGGGTGATATTGTGTGTTTGTTCCAAACTGCTTCAAAAAGTTTCATCCGTTACAGACATTGCCTCACTAGGATATCTGAACATATTGTCATCCTGCTGTTTCTTAATGTGAATGTAGCAATGAAAAAAGTGAATTTTCACAAAGCTCTTTAAAATGTGTGGGTGTGTATAATCTTCTGGTGTAGATGCTTGTCTTGGTGTTTTGTTAGTAATAAGATGAAAAATAGTATGATGGAGTTTGCTGTTATCCTCTTCAACACTATGATGAAATTCAAAAAGAAAGTGGGTATCAATCAAATTTGAGGACAATGTCAAAGAAGAAAAATGTAAAAAAATTGTGAATTAGAATTAATTCTTTTGTATATTTGCAAGAAGACACAAAAAAGTAAGATTCCAATATTTCAAAATGCCTGTCACTTGTGATCAAAATATTATATGTTGATTTGTTAGTTTGGAATTTTTGTGCTTCAACTTAAAGCAACTGTAATTTAAATCCAATTCCTAGATTAATCTACAAGATGGAAATCATTAAATTTAATATAAAATGAACTCAGTTTCAGTTTAACTTGCTCAACATTTACAGTCTTTATTGCTATCATCATTGTAGTGACATAATTTTTTTTTCAAAATAACCAGATAACCTGACTTTAACTAATGTCTGCAAGTCATTGACAGATCTGTCATCATTCTTCTTTCATAAAAGCTATCAAACAAAATACCATGCTCTAGCCAAAAATCATCAAAAATTATTAAAAAATGACACCAAACTAAAAAAATCTGCCCCAGAATAATTCATCAAGGTAACTTTTTGGAGGTGATGTGTTTAGCCTGTTGCCATTTGAATGATGTAAATTTTACTTCGAGCAGCCATTTTTCCCAATGACAACATTCTCCAGTTTTGAAAGGTCAATGAAAAAGAGGAAGCATAAAAAACACCAATTTTTAAATTTTGATAATTGTAATAGTATTGAATGATGATAATTTTAATATTGTTAGTTCTTCCTTTTTGATACATCTTCAGGGACAATATTTATAAAGTTCATTCATTTGTTCTGTATTCTGTCAACTTCCAATAATTTCAGTATTCAGATTTTTTGACATGGTTTCATCATTCTTGTAGCTCTACTTTTTACAAAATCCAAAATGATTTGACTAAACTGGCAATTTTATGAGCACTTCTCACTATTCAAGCCAGGATTTATTTGCAAAAAAAGTTCTGTAATTTTGACTAAAGTATAGTTTCTATTTTTGATAAATTTTGAATTTCCACACCACAATTAATTTTATAATTTTTTGTTTAATCTTTCAACCCTTATTCTCAAAATCTAGATTGTGATACAGAACCTAATTGTATTATTTATTGATTTTGGAAACTCATTATTTTGTTTTTTCACAGCAAAAAACAACATTAAATTGTTCATAAGATTTCCTTAAACTTAATTGTGTGCCATACTATGATGTTTCTTACTCTTTTGTCAATATCAATGTGGGATTGAATTTTTTTCTAATAATTATTTAATATTATTTAATGTTTATGTCATTCACTTTCAACTCATTCATGGAACCCCACTTTCTCACAATGCAAAACTGAGCTGACCATAATTTGGAACAATTGTTAAGGGCAATAGAGGTTGTGTTTGATTCATGGTAGTAAGCATCTTGTACTGTCAGTGAAAAATCATAACTAGATGTGCTTTGTTTGAAGTTGATTTAACCTATCATTTTTTATCACAAATATATACAATCTTTGAAGATCATTCAAGGGCAGGTATAATAAAATCAAAAGTCAAACAAGGTCAAATCAGGTCACAAAATAATAAATTGCATTTCACCAGTTCATACTGGCAGGTATTACACTTCATTCACATTCAAAATTTGTTACATTTTAACATTATATTTTTTTGTTTTTACAATATAATAATAGGAAGGTATTGTACTTTGTATTTACTTAGTAGTCTGTATGTATATCCTTACTTTACTTACCTTCTAATTGCCTATTTTAGTTCTAAAAAAAACTCTATACCAAGCTAAATACTGCTCTATTGACAGAAAACAGGTATCAAACAAAAGATTCCCTGAATCAGGTCAAAAGCCATAAATCGGGCTTAGGTACCTGATGAACCTTGGTGCTAGTGTGGATAATGTCCTAAGTCTAAAAGTAAAAAAGATAGCAACTTCTTCCAGTTCAATAATTCATTTCATTTCTACTTTAAACATTTATGATTACAATGAGAAAGTGAATGGATCACATGTCCTTGTTGAATCTGCCATCGTATGACAAAAAGCCTGTCCCCACCAGGATGAACTTGTCTCTGTCAATGTTATTATCATATCAACCACAAAAGCCAAGAAGCATTCAGATCCTTCTGCTTCAGCAACTATAGGGTCACAAAGAAATGTTGTGTCTTTCCATCCATAAATTCAAAATAAGCTCAATCATCAAATTGGAAAAACACCTCTTGAATATTATGAAGTGTCAGTCAGAAAGAAGAACAAATAACAATCTGGATCACCAGCCATCACTTTGGAGTAAAATTCACTGGAGTAGGGGGTTTCACAAGTCCCCTATTTTGGAGAAAGTTATTGAAAAATATTTGCAAAGTACTTCTGTCATACCTCCCAAGCTTTGATTACCATTTTATTTTTGGAAGGTTCTCCAGACAAATATTGTTGACAATGGCAATAACAGATCTGCTCCAAGGGAAAATGCATTGAATTTGTGTACACTATTGTGGAACAAATATTACACAACTGACAAAACAATAGTTCCCTTCAAAAACTACATTATCTCTAGTTTGTAGTTGCTGTGTTTAGATTGTCTGATGCAGCACCTTCACAATAGTGCACTTAAATCTAGGTAGCTTGGAATGAGCTCACATGAAAAAGCTAGGAAAATGAGATTCATCCATGTTTTATCAGCAATGGAAATAATACCAATATTGGAGCCCTTCTCACAATATAACCTCAACAACAAAACTTTTTTATCATCAACAACAATACAATGTTCTGCTGCTGCTGCTGCTGCTGCTGCTGCTCATGCTGCTGTGAACAAATGGCAAGGAGAGCTACCATGACCACTGGACAAATTGCAATTGAAATGGATGGAGGGATTGACTCCAAGCAGATCAGTTGCTGAACTACATTGGCCCACCAATATCCATAACCACTACCTCCACAGATATTTGTATCGAAGGCAGCAATTTCAATTGACTGATTTGATAGCAATCAACTGGCTGCATTGGAGAGTGTCAGGTGAAATACTTTTGTGATGCAGTGGATTGGAGGGTGTTTATCCTGGTGTTTCTTTGAGAATAGCATCTTGCAACAGCATAGTATTTTCTTGTTCTCCCCCATAGAATATCTGATTGTGGCTTGTTTTTTGGACTTAAAGAAATTCAAGGCACATTGTTGAATTGTTGGACAATGCAAACAAGGACAAAAATAATTCAGTTTGACAACATCACTATCCCCCCATCGCCACAGACACCATGTCCACTGTCAATGTTTATGGCTGTCTCAATGGGCAAAGATTTGATTTGATCTTCTCAGTCAACAGTATTTGAAGAAACATTATTAAGATAATTTTGTACTGGCATCCTGATTCAAATACAATTGAAAATCAACAAGGGACAAACAACAAAATTTGGTTCCAGCATGTTGGAAACAAAAAGGTCTCAATGTCTAAATTTATTTTCTCAACACTGCATGGAGCAACTGAAAGTGTGTCAACACCAATGTTCATAACATGCATACAGCAGGAGTTGCCATCATTAAAGCATCACTGCACAAACCAACAAATATTGTACTAAAATGAATCCAGGGGAATATAAAAAATGTAAGAATTAATTATTTGAGAAAAATACTGCCTCAATAATGCTTGTTAATTTTATTTTTGATTCAACTCACATATTACTCCAAAATTTATTAATAAATTTTTGTTTGAAATGGTATTAAAATTGGAACGTAAATGGAAGTTTGAATTTTTGTTGAATTTTAGCCTCAATGACACCATTAGGAATAGTTGTAATTGAATTCAATTTGGGTAGTATCTTTTGTTTAATTTTCATCATCATTGAAACTGACATATTATAACTTCGACTTTAACCCCTAATTTCATTTGAAAATTTAGTCATAAATATGAATTTCATTTGCAACTTACAAGTTGTAATTTTTAAAATGGCAAATTTTGAGTGTCTGTTGAAAATAGTGCTTGTTTCAAACTAATAGCAAAGTATCAATCACTTCTTGTAAGTTGCAAACAGTAATTTTAAACTATGTTATAATCTCTAAGTAGCAACTGTAATTTTACTTGTGTAACTGTAACTAATAAATAATATAATCTTATGTTGTAGTTTGCACTGCAGTTTTGGCTGCAAATATTTGTGCATTTTTGAACTTGACCCTTACTATGCACATGTATTTTTTGTAGTTATCATAAACATATAAAAAAATAAAATTTACTATTAATGATATTTAAACTACCTGTAATTTATTTCACTTGACATGCTACTGATGCTTTTAAGTCTGAAT
>JALLOT010000653.1:0-18622 GCA_036939595.1 Thalassiosira livingstoniorum
GGGAATAAAAAATTGTAACTTAAAACCAAAAATGATTATTACAGGGTTTCTGATGATATACGTACTATTATTAGTACGTATGGTGCTCTAATGTACTAAAAGTAGTACATTTGGCTGTCCAGCACAGGACTATAACAAAGGAAGGGACAAGTAACTGATGGCATGTGTTGCACAAGCAACTGATGGAATGCTTTGTGTTATTTTTCTTCACTTGCTTGGTGGTAAAACTGTTACACCCACAGGTTGACAAAATTGTAGAGCTGGAATTTAGAAATTGAATACTGAAGGGCTTTGGAACTATCACAAACAACTTGGGTGCAACCAATCTCTCCTGTCTTCCTAAATCACCAGCTGTCACTTTCAATTCTATATTTTAAACAAGAATGAATATCAAAAGATGCCTGGTTTTAATTCAAACATTTGAAACAGTTTTGTTTTGATTAGTTTTATAACAATCTAAAATCACTTGCCAGCAATATTTGCTACTTGTTAGTGTGAAGTCTCATAACAATCCTTGTTACCTTTTTTGCCTGAAATGTTTTTTTGTGCACATTATCACGCGCAACAAAAAATGATATGTCAGTCCACAAGATAAAGTAAGTTTACAAAACTCTTAATTTCATCAGTGCTAAAATGGCAAAACAGGTGACTACAATGCCTTTATACCCTGAAAAAAGGTTCAACATATCTAAGTTACAACCCAATAAACCCATTTAAGCAAGACAACTGCCATTTTTATTACATTTCAAATTTAGGCTCAGAGGTTTCTGGACCCCTAAAGTTAGTATCATGCCTAAACCAAAATGTCCCAGAATGTTAGAAAAGATACTACAAGGCTAACAGTTACAACAAAACAACACAAAACAGATATTTTGGGTATTAGAGGTACACACAATATGGTCCCAGTAAATATGTAGCACCGTTTAATGAAAATGAATAAAATTAAGATGAATTTTAGAACTTGTGAGTAGAAGTCCAATACTTTTCATATTTTTATGCTAATTTTACCAGCGCCCCACTTATTTTCAAGTGAGACATCTAAAGAAAATAAAAATAAAACTTGAATTTCTTTCTATGCACTTCTCTACTTATGAATGTATACTATGCAAAACCCCTTTTGACTTTTTCTAATTTGCTTTAAATTGAGCAACATAGCTCCAATTTTGAAACTTGATGTCAACAAGTCTATCAATTGAATCATTTGACAACTGTAAATGTAAACATTCTCAAACTTGCACTTTTATTTAGAGTGTGTCCTGAATGTGTTGTGGTCCCACAAAAGAGACAATGCTAAATGATATAATGCCATGTCATGAATCAATGACAGTGAGTGTTGCAACAACATTGAAATGCAAACCCTATTTACTACTCATTTGACTGAGCATTTTGATTATTACCACCATCATTCAGTTTATCTTTCTTTGTTATAAATCATTGAATTTTGATAGGTACAAAACGTTACACATAAGTATAATTTGAAATCACTTGCAACTTTATGATTTGTCTTTATGAAATATAGGTGGTGCTTCAGTTGATGCTCATTTACCAAATAATAAAATGAAAATTCATTTGTTAGGCTTGGTCATAATATGTTGCATCTTCTATAAAGATTAGTTTGTGGAGCTAGAAAACCATCTTGGTATGTTTCAATTCATCACTGTGGTCAGTGTTGGCTAGGGTCAAGTCAATGCTCCAATTTTAGTGGTTTATAGAGGGGTTTGTATTTTACATTACCCAATAAGAATGGTATTAACTCACATATGACTTAATAGGTAATTTTCAACAAAAGATACATAAGTTAATTGAGAAATTAGGATTAAAACATTGTCTAAAAAATTTGAGGGTTGAAATCATATTTATTTGGCCAAACATTGTTGAACCCTCTGCCACATGATTGCATGACAGAGAGTTCAACACACATTATTTGCTGTATGAAACACATTATAGTTGTGAGATTATCCTTTGAATCATATTGAACACTTATATTTGATCCAAACAGCAATTATAAAAACATTTGCACAGCATGTTGAAATAATATTTTTTTTTCACCAAGGATGTGCAATTTTTAACAATTTTGATTAGTGTTTCCAAAAATATAGAAAAATCTAATTCTAGCAGCACTATTCAAAACACTTCAATTGTTGATATTCTATCCTAAAATTGCACCAAAGTTAATTGAATCCAAAAAGAATGAACAATGAGAAAAGTAATAGATTGTGAACAGGAAGAAAACTTTGATATTGGAATGATTTCATTTAGAAAGATCTTGCAAGACTAAAAACTGAGACTAGACAAATTACACATTTATTTAATATCAAATCCCATTTGAATTTGACGTCATAAAAATCATGAGTGTATGCCTGCATTCAAAATGCTTTAAAGGTACAGAAAATTTAGAAGATACAAGCAATAAATTTTATGTTTTAGTATCAAATATTCATTAAATGCTGAGTCATATGACTTTGCAATGAAGTAAAAATTGGGTCCTTCTTTTTTATCAATTATTAAAATTCGTGCTTTTTTGTGTAATCTAAGATTTTGTTTGTTTTTATTTTTTTGGCTTGTTGATGTATCATAAATAATATTATAATAGAAGTTTTACTGCTCCAAAATTGATAGTTAGCATTGATTTGAAGAGTGAACAATGTATAAAAAATGCTTCTAATCTCTCTAACTTTAACATAAATAACGGGGATTTTAATTTCTGCTTAAGATGAATTTTGAATCTCCAAAAACCACTTCCTTAGAAAAATCAATATTTTAGTTGTAGAAAAAATCTAATTATGTCATAATGAGTGTTAATATAAAACCTAAAATCTCACTCTAACTCAAAAATGTAGCTATAGTGGGGTCAATTCAATGAATAAAATATTTCAATCTAAAAGCACACATGTTTATTATTAGATTTTTCAACACTTTTCAATTAAAACAATAAATGTAAATTTTCTAGCAATGATTTTGGAATATGAGTCTTGTTTGTTTGTGGTTTGTAGCTAATAATATCTTCATTCCCCAACAAAAATAATAAATATGATTTCAGTTAGAGACTTTTATGATTTTCCAATATATGATTTTTATACATCATTTATGTATTAATAGCAAAATTCTGTTATGTTTCACAAATTCAAAATGCCAGTAGCAGTTTCAAAGCCAAAATATATTGCATTTATTATTGTGATGAACTACAACACTGTTTATATACAAGTTGAAATTCAGTAATTATAGAAGATAGAGGCATGTTATTTGTTTATGTGTACCATAGGAAAGACTGCCATATTTTCATCAACCAACAAAAAATGATAAACATTTCCAAGAATTATTTGCACAAGTTGCATCAAAGAAAGTTTAAACAATGACAGAAGCTGTCAAAATAATAATAGAAGTACGACAGAAGCAATGTCAACAAAAAAATCACTGAATATCATGCTAAGGTAAACTAATATTCAACATAATTCTTCAGTTTCACCCATTGTTGTGTTGTGACTCTTTTTTTGTGTAACCTTCTTATGAATCTATTTTGACAGATGGTATCACTACTTCCAAATCAAGTATCATTACCATTTTAAGACAAATATCCAAAACTAAACAGGTTTGCCTACAATAACTGAGGTAGTAAGGTTGTTCTACAACCTTTTATAAGAATTATGTTTTCGTCAATGCTCACACTCCTAAAGGTATCTTTGACAACGACAATACAATATGAGAATAATATTTATGTTTTCCCCCAACTTATTAGTTACCTAGTAGTTATCCTCCGGCACTTTTTGCTCAACACACTCCCAATAATATTCATTACACCGATCCAAAACCATGCCTTCCGTAATCAAGGCACCTTCGCAACCGTACTCGGCCTTCATTTCCGTGATCAAGTGGGGCAAGTAATGACATTTCTGGCATTTCTCGCATTCTGGCACAACCGCCGGTACATCCACCCCCAGCGTTGCAAACTTCGTAATCGTTGCATTTCCAACGTGTACTCTCTGACAATGGCATGGATCAACTCGTGTTCCAACTCCTTGGGCCATTCCGAATGTTGGTTTATCTGCTGTTGGGTTCAATGACGTAGGTTATTTTTTTGGGTATTCTTTTGATTTTCCTCTTAAGTTACAAAGAGGTTCGTTGTAACGGGCATGCTGTTTGAAGTGGCTGTGGTCGTGGCTATAGAAATTGTTTGAAGCATTTTCTTGCTTCTACTACTCCGCATTCAGTACAGTTAGCAGTCAATCCAGCATCTGTACGAGCCATGCTACCAGGATGAATTTTTCCAGATGACGGACCAATAGCTCCCATTTTCAAACCAAGCGCGACTGCTCTGTGAGCAGCACCCACTCCTTCTAAATTCTATCGTATCATTCAACCTTCTAGTAAAGATACCCAGCGGACCATCTGCGCCCACTGCTTTGCCAGGTCCCGACGCCCCAAGAGCCCCTTCAAACCCATATGCTCCTCGCCCAGTGATTCTGCCAGCCTTTCTACTCGTGATATTTCCAGCTCCTCTTCCCCGTCGACCAATACCACCAGTTCCTCTTCCTGCTCCACCTGAGGTTCTTCCCGGACCTCTTCCTGTAACGCGTTCGTACCCTCTGTTGGCACGTTCCCGCTCTGCTCTCACTTCTACTATCCCTGAGTCTTTTTCAGTTACTATCTCCCTACTGGGATTTATAGCATCCACTTTTTTGCCTGCATCTCTTCCTTTAACTATTTCAAAGATGTCTCTGCCAGGAACGTATCTTGTCGCCCTGCCTCTCCAGCGTCCAATGGTTCCAACTCTCCTGAGGGGTACAGTTACTCTCCCAGCAGCACCCACCCCTCGATCAGCACCTACGTTACCCTTTATACATATGTTGCCTTTCCCAGGGGGGCGTAGACTCGTTACGTATGGGTACCCAGTGGGCCGAATTTGCCCACTGCTCTTCCGGCTCCTGAATTCCTGCCATCGCCATACTGGCGACGTAAGCGGTGTAGGCTTCATTGCCAGTGATTCTGCCAGCACCTCTACCAGGTGCTCTACCAGATGCTTTTCCTCCTCGACCAAAAGCACTGGTTCCTCTTCTCTGCACTCCACAAACATCTCTATTTGCCACACCTGGGTATAAGACTCTTTTCCTGGTAGTTGATCTCCCAGTAACAGCAGCTCCTCTCTCTGTGCGAGCTGCACCAGCAGCAACAGGAGGAGCAACAGGTGCAGCAACTGGCGTAGTATGAGCTGCCGCAGAAGCAGCAACAGGCACACTGGCATCTGCAACAAGCGCTGCAACAGGTGCAGCTGTTGATTCTTTCCCATCAGCCACTGGTTTGCAGTTTGGTGCAAGAGGGGATGCTTCGCCTCTGCCAACACCAATTACATCACCAGACACTTCTCGCGCATGGCTGTGATTCAAATTGCATGATATACCTGCAACTGATACCGGTGGCGCTGCACCAAGCATTCCTCGCGCATTAAGGTCGGGTGCCGACAAACCCTTTTCACCCAATTGATTATTGATTTGTTCTGTCGCTATTGGCTGCTTTGTCCGTTTCGTCTGCTTCGTACTTTCAAGTTTGGTTGACTTGGTCTGGACCTCATTCGGCTTGCAACGAGTGTTTTGATTGTGTGGATCAACACTCCGTTCTTTTTTCTCCAAAATGTTGTCACTTTCACCTTTTAAAGGAGCACCCTGATCTGCCTCCAGAGGACCAAATTCAACCCCAATCTCTTTTAAGCGGTTGATTTGCTCCTTCGTCAATTTTTTCATTTTGAATCTTGATCGTTGAATTTTCAACCATGATGACAAGGGCTTGGCATCATCAGGCAATTGGCAATGGCCATGACACGCCACGAAGTCACAAAGTTCATCAAACAGCAATTCCCACTCTCTGTCCCAGGTGAATCCAAGATCATTGAGTTTTTTTACACGGCTTTCTGAAAGCTTATTTGCTTTGTACATTCGTCTTTGCATCTGTACCCATCTCCATAACAAAGGGTCACTTTTAGGCACTATCGTATGGCCGTGCTGAACTCGAAATTGTCGAAGCATTTCCAATGAAGTCTCCCAGCCAAGGTCTAAATTGTTTTTCTTTGCAACATTTGAAAGTTCGGAGGATGACGATCCAACATCAGCTGTTTTTTTGCCCATTTGTTGAGCAGGTGTCGTTTTGCACTTTACTGAATTGTAGACTTCTTTGTCCCTGGTTGGTCGATTCTGATTTGACATCCGTGAAGCTTGTAGAGCACCAATGCTTTCCAAATGACTTTCTTGCTCCTTTGTCAGTTTACCTCTTCTGTACTTTATTCGCTGTCTAACTAACCACCATGACAATTGACTATTCTCGGCATTACGTGGAACATTCACATGGCCATTTGAGGAGTGGAATTTAAGTAGTTGGCGAAAACGTAGATCCCATTTCTGATCCTTGCATGAACCAAAACCAAACCCAATTCCTTGAAGAAGTTCCACACGATCCTTGTGCAATGCTTTCATTTTGTAAAGACGCCGCTGCCTTGCAACCCAATAAGTTAGAGCATGGCAAACTTGATGCACTTCGAAATGCCCATAACTAGCTTTGAACTGAACCAGTTTGTCAAAATACTTCTTCCAAGAATCGTCGGCCTTGTTTGTTGGTGTTTCTTCTTTTGCAATCATTCCATCGTTGTTCGTCAAAACTTTGCAATCCTCATCAACCGAGAAACTGTTGTCTCCTCCAGAAGATTCTTTCCATTTGAAACCGATCCCCTCTAAACGCTTGACCCTAGACTCTGAAAGTTTGTTATTGTAGCGTTTCCATCGCTGGCTATGGATCCATTGGAACAGTTGTTTGTTTTTGTATTGACCATGCACATCAAGGTGCCCATGGGCGTTTTTGAACCTGGTTAGTTGGTTGAATCGCTTTTCCCACAAGCCTGAAAGACTCGTCCCCGTAGATATACGGACACCAGCTCTTTCCAAACGTTCGGCTCGCTCCCTTGACAATAAGTTCTTGCCATACCTTCTCCGCTGCTCGTACAACCAGTAGGCCAGTTGCCTGTTTTCTTCATCACAAAAAACGTTGAAATGACCATTCACTGATTTGAATTGAAGAAGCTGTTCAAAACGCTTCTCCCACTTTTTGGATAGATTATCATGAATCAAATCAACCCCAGCTTCTTGGAGTTGTTGAAAGCGGTCCTTTCGCAATGTGTTGTTTTTGTAGTGACGCCGTTGATTCTGAAGCCATCCGTGGACAGGATGACCGCGAGGAACTTTGAAATGATTGTTCCGAGCTTTGAACTGCAGAAGAATATCAAAAGATTTTTTCCATCGAATGCATCCATAGTTCAATGATTTTGGGTGGCCCTCATCTTGGCTCCTAATGATGTCTTCTTTTTTAAACGATGAGACCTTTGGCTTCGGACTTTTCCAACTAAAACCGATCTCTTTTAATCGCGCGAGTCTATCCTCGGCTAATTGATTATTTTTGTGCCTCGCTCGTTGCGTTTGTATCCACAAAACTAATCGCTTGTTTTTATACCGATGCGGGACATTGCAGTGGCCATGCGCGGTTTTGAATTCTTCCAGCTCATTGAAACGCTTTTCCCACCTCTCAGATGGATTTTCGCTCTCAAACACGTCCCATATGAATCCAATTTTTTCAAGGCGGTTCCTACGATCCTCTTTCATTGTTCCATTTTTGGAGTATATTCTCTGATGCATCACCCAATTCCTTAGAGATTGATCCCTGGTGTTGTTCTTTGTCACCTTACAATGGCCATGCTCAGATCTGAAATCAAGAAGCTGCTGAAAACGTTTTTCCCACATTTCTGGCTTGCTCAAACCATCAGGATTAGACTTTCCCCCGTTCCAGCGAAATCCAACTTGTTCAAGTTGTTCAATACGATCGTCTCGCAGTTTGTTTTCTTTGTAGAGACGCCGCTGAAAACGCATCCAATTGTAAAGGGGGTGACCTCGAAGAATTTTGGAATGACCATTCTGAGTTTGGAATTGTACAAATTGGTCGAAAAAATTTTTCCATCGAAGATCCAATTGATTTTTGTGTAAATTTTCTTCATTGTCTGTTTCAGCTGCAGCTGTGATATTTTCTTCCGGTGTGTCGTTGTATTTATTTGCTGAATCCTTCTTTGAAAGGAGTCTGGTTGACTTTCTTCTTCTTTTGTTGTTGTGGTCTTCGCTGCCCCCAAGGGGATTTTCAAAAGAGTGTAATTCAGGGACCCTGGAATTTGATGAATCCGGGAAGCCATCATCTTTGCTCGATATGTTGTTTTCTTTGTCGGAAAGGATTTTTCTGGCCTGATTCCCTCCTTTGTTGCAAGCCTTCTGCTTCCCTCTCTTTTGAGATTTCAATTGTGCTGCTGCTAATTGTTTTCGTGTTTGCACCATTTTGTCTTGTCAACCGGAGGAGAAAGAAGAGTGAACAAGTTATTGATTGTATTGCAGTGTGATAATAGTAGCTATGGTACCATGTGCATGCATACAGGTGAGGCCAGGTGAGGCTTGGTTAAAACAAGAAAAAGTTTGGCGGTGGACATCTCATAGTACTATTCTAAGTACCTAAGACTACTAGGAGTTTTAATGGTTAAATTTTTTTGACACCTCTTGTCGTCACTACAAAAAATGTTGGCTCAAATCCGGCAATATTTTGATATTTCAACATTTTTTTCTCCATCATCCACCAAGAGATGTCCAAGAATCCCTAACTCAAGTTAAATTGAGATTTTTTGGCATCTCAAATATGTATTTCTAAGGCCTCTCCATCTTACCATCATATTCACGATTTTCAATTTTGCAATTTTCAATTCCACTTGAAACTTTTCAGTCACAAAATGGAAATCAGCTCACATTTTCAAAATGAGTTTTCCATTTTCTGCATCATGCAAATTCATCTTTCAATTTAGTTCTGTATGTTTACTAACCTTCTCTAATAAATCTAGTATTATCAATACTACCATGGCAATTACTGGTCTATTCAGTGGGGATGATGAGGAAGAGGAGATTATTCAAGAGGACATGTAATTGACTACGGCCTGACAGAATAGTACACACTCTAAAGCTTTTATTGATGCTATTTCACATAGAGTGGCTGCTTTGAAAAAAATTAGAAAAAAGGTTTGGTAGAACTGCTGTGCCTCAGTCTAGGAAATCTGTTCTTCAGCTACATGCTGAGCAAGGCAACACCCACTTTTGCAAAGCTTTTAGAATGTCATTGCCTATTTTCTACAAGCTAAACAATACTATTCAAGGTGATTTACTGGAAAAAATAAAAAGATCAGCAAAAATGAACCCAAAAAGATTCACAAATGGATCAATTGATACTACTGTCTGTCTTGCAAGTGCATTGCATTTTTTGCTGGTTGAGATGTAATTGATAATATTCAATCTATATTCGGTATCTCTGATACTTGTGTATTTGATGCAATTGATTACGTTGTTGGACACAATTAATTAATGAAGGACATTGGCAATTTGGTATCCAACTGATCATGATGTACAGCACCAGATTGACAATGCATCCAAATTAAATTCACAGGCCAGTTTTATTGTTGTGCTGGTTGCATTGATGGAATGCTCATTTGGACTCATAAGCCATTGGATGCTGATTGTGCAGAGATGAAAAATGGCTCTAAAGAATTTTTGATGTGGCAGAAAAAATAAGTTTGGTCTGAATTTTCAGGCTGTGTGTGATGTTGAAAAGCATTTCCTTGATATTTCTATTTTGTATGGAGCTGCAAGCTCTGATTTGCTTGCCCTTGAGGTGTCAAGTTTCAGGTATAATCTGGGAAAGTCAGGCTTTTTGGCTGAGGGCCTTTGCTTGTTTAGAGATAATACCTGTGTCAATCATTCTTTTATGGCCACACCCTACCCAAATCCCGGTGAAGATGTGGCCAAAGATACATGATCTTTTCATTTGCAACTACTAATTAATATTGTATGTGCCTTGGACATTCTTGTTGCGAGTTGGGGTTTCTTGCAAATGAAGCTCCTGAAAGATTCACAGTCAAAATGATTATCACTATTGTGTCCTGTCTTTGTTGTTTGCACAGTTTTTGATTGACAATAATGAGCGTAATCCTCCAATTGGGGGAACTGCGCAAGAGGAATTGAACTTGGAGATAAATGGAGCGGTGCCAATGGAAATCAGTGTGTCAGAATTTGGGACTAGTAGTGTGCAGTTCCCTTGCCAATTATTGGGCATTGGAGATCATTTTGATGGTGACCCACTCCGCACAAGGAGGAACAAACAGAAGCACATTTCGCAAAATAGGAACTTGCTGCCAAGGGAGGCAATGTTCACTCATATTGTGGAATTGAGCCTCTGTATCTTTTAGGAATAGGAGGTATGTAATAAGGCATTGGACTTTTTACTCAATTCCTATTTTTATCTTACTCAATCTCCAGTTTTGGCCACATAGATGAATCAAATGTACCAATTAATTAGTCATCCCACACAAATTCAGGAAATGACAAACTATCAAAATTTTTATCAAATAAATCCTTGAAATACTCTTTGACTTCAATTCTTTCAATGTAATACTGGTTTGTTGGACCAGATTGTGTATTTTGTGTAAATATAGTTAATTGGATGCCCTTACATAGAATAGTTTCATATTCACTATCACAAAAAGCCACACTAATAAAAGCATGAATAAAATTGGACAAATGTTCTCATGGTTAGTTTATGCGTGATCCTCTATCATAGTCATAATTAATTTTCTATCTACCATATTATTTGATTTGTATTAAATGCCTCTGATTATTATTATGATAAGTTGTGCAGATGACAATGATTGTAGAAATTTGAAATTTGAATTTTACAATTCAATTTTGATACTACATACTACTTCACTACACAATTCAACAGAATTTGACAATGAACAGAATGGAAAACAACAATGGTTTTAGTAGTAAATAGGCAGATGGCAGCAGCATTGCAGATATCCTGCGCAGCCTGCTAATTTGGCAAATGCTTTGTTCTCAAATGGTTTGGGCTTGGTCAACATCCAATAGTTGAATTACTCCTCCGACATTAGCACCACTTCCAATCATCCAACTTATGACCACACTCTGACTTTGTTGGCTCCACTCAACCTTGACACTGCAAGGTTTGACTGTTGGAGTGCAGTTTGCAATGATCAGTATGAAGCAATCAATGATGTGGTAAACAATGCATTGGAAGAAGAAGATTTCTTATTGCCTATTTTGAAGTGCAGAGCAGATATAATGCCTCACCTTTATTTGATAATTATATATTGAACAACACCAATGTTGTTGCTATTGCTACAATGTGGCCTTGAGACATGGTCACTGCACCTTCTCATGCCAACAACAATGATGCCACTGTGCCAACTCATGCTGTTGAAGTTGCCAATGCACCTACACATGCCGTCAACATGCCTACTCATGCTGCCAATGCTGCCACTGCACCTACTCATGTTGCTGATGCTACCACTGTGCCTACTTGTGCCACTGATGCTGCCACTGCACCTACTTGTGCCGCTGTTGCTACCACTGTGCCTACTTGTGTTGCTGATGATGCCACTGTGCCAACTCATGCTGTCAATGCTGCCACTGTGCCTACTCATGCCGCCAATGCTGTCACAAATGCTTGTGAGAAATTGTTTGTTGTAAGTGGAAATGGCATCAAATTAATATTTGCAATGACGCGTGGAATGCTTGGCTTACCTTACCTGACAATGATGGCAACCATACACTGCTACCAAACTGGAATGATGATGTCTTCACACCATTCAAAAGTGTGAAGTCACTCAAACCCAAGAGAGAAGGCTTAGTGAAAGAAATCATGTGAAGAAGAGAGATGTTAGATGATGACACTTGAACCAACAAAAGTACTGAATTCACAAGATACATGGAGATTCTAGATAGCACCGGCTCAAAGAGTTTACAGAGATTGAATGGCTATCAAATAAAGTACTTACCATTTATAGTCAGGCCTGACTTGTAAACAAAAAAAGGGCATCAGCAGGGAATGAGACAAGGAGCTGGTCAGGTCTCAAGCCGTATTTGAGACTCATGATGTTCCTCTTTTATTCAGAAGAGTTCAGAGAACTTTTCCTTGATTTCTACCACATTGCTACAAAAGATGAAGTTGGCAGAAGGCATCACATTGAGACTGCAAAGAAGAATGCATTTGAGCTAGTTGCTAGCAAATTCAACAATAATGGATTTGCCAGAGAGTCACTAGTATTTTCAGACTCACACACTGATTTTCTCTCTTGGATTGATATCTCTTTCGAGTCATTGAATTTAACTCTCATCAATACAGATGATGCCTAAGAGCAATATATGAACATGCATTGTCAACTCTCGTACTGTAAAAGTGCCTTTGAAAAAGTGGGATGGAAGAAGGAGGAATGAATGAGTTACAAGACAATTTTTCAACATATGACAGTGGAATGATTGAGGGTAGTGCAAATAGAAAGGCCAATCTTCTTTTTAATTATGGCACTCATATTTTGTATTTCTGGAAAATGGCAGAACAGTACCAACTAATGGAAACAGTTTCCCAATAATTGGACAAACACTCACAGCTAGAGGTGGCAACACAATTCCAACCATTGCCTCTTCTTGTAGAAAGCACAAGACAAATGAAAGTAATACAGTTGTCATTCAAGACAGCCTGAGCCAAAGCCAGTGCTAAGCCAAACAAGCAACACCCTTCACAACATGGGCATTACACAAAAAAATAATAGGGTCAATTGCATGAAATCCCAACTCAACAATCTTCTGGATGAAGTAGAAGACCTTGAAGCCATCACTTCCCCCCAGTGCAACACAGCCAGAATTGATTGCAGGAGAAAAGCAATTGTAGATCTCCACAGCAATATTCAAAAAGAAGAACCTGAAATCAAGGAAATGATGGAATCATAGTGTCTCTACCAATAGAATTGTATCAACCAGCATATTCTCACCTATATATACTTCAATTTGATAGATTTTAATAGGAGTAGGGTGTTGAAAATAATAATAATTCAAAATTTATTAGAGAATTTGCTAACACAAATAATGAATAGCAGATGCAAAATTTGATAACATCAAAATGAATAAAATTGGCATTGTAAAACATTGGACCACTGCAGTAGTACTTGTTATCAACTCAGACCATGTCAGGACTGGAAAGCAATTAAAAAACACAAGCAGCGGCCTATCCCCCTACAGTCCTTGTGAATGGGACAGACCATGATGGGACTGCCCACCAATTGAAAAATAGGGGGATAGGCATAATATGACAAAAATATAACTGAAATGTCAAGCTTCTTTTTTACAGCTGGCAATTAATAGGAAATACCATTTTATTCCAATGCTGCACTGCCCAACTATACCAGCAATGAAGTCAAAAATGCATAGCAATGGATCACTTTGTTGGTGTTGTCATTTTACTGCTGATGATTGTGGCAGCATGTACGGATAATGTCCTTGACATCATCATCATTGGGGGGGATTATTATCATTTATGTTTGCACATGGCAGTATCTTTTTGACAGTGATGACCTGGTGATGACATTGGTGCTGGCGAAGCAAAGTACCACATATCTTGGATCAGGTAGAATTTCCTGTGAGAAATATACTGAAGTGAATTCATATTAAAATTATTCTGTACGTAGAAAACATATTGTAACTTGATGTGAAATTCAAAAAGAAGCAAAGTTACCGACCCGACCACTCCCAATTTCTATCTGGTACGAATTCTAATTTCTTTTTGTTCTTTTTTGATCTGAAAGAATGCTTGAGTTGTGGCCACTGGGTGATTTCACTTGAAGTTTTTTTCATTCACGGTCAAAGTGAATTTTACAACTCAAATGTTTTAACCACAAAATTTTTGGGTGAAATTGCAAAATTGAAAATTGAAAAAATGATTATGGGAAGGGCCCAAGTACACCATGTAAATGTCCAAAAAACAATAACTGCTGTTAAAACTAAAAATATTTTGGCATCTTGATTTTTAACTGACACGTAATATACCAATTCTACATACTTTGTCAGTGGCTCTGTTGAACCAGGTATTTGAGTGCATGACATTGAAGGGGGGACATAGGCCTGTCCAAAACCTCAAAAACGTGGTAATTTTAGAAATTGTTTTGGCGCTGGCACGTCACGTAGGATTATGTAGCACATACTAGTTCCTACTGCCCCCCTCTTACGTAAGTTCCTTTGGTCACACTAACAAGTTATCATGTAATGAAAAATCGCTGAAAATTAGCGAAAACGGATGAAAAAAGATACATTTTTTTTCTAGAATCACCTTGAAAAATCCAAAAAATCAATACGGTGGTAATAATAGAAATTATTTTGGCACCGGTCAAAAATCACATGATGTTTCTAGAGTAAATGATCCAAAATGCCGATACGTTAGTAATTTAAGAGGCGCCAGATCCTGTTACAAACACGTCATGTACGTAAATATACATACAACGTTCTCTCTTCTGATCAATCCCACACCCCAACGTCAACCTCACTTGCTGTAGGTATGTAGTTGCTAGCTGTAGTCGATATTGATAAAATATTTTACGACCAGACCAATTTGTTGTTGCCTCTTTTTTACGAGTAGTATGGTAAGTACCAAGTTTGTGTCTAAGGTATGCCTGGAAATCCACTTTTTGGCTTTGGGTTTTGTTCGGTTGGTTCTTGGTTCTTCTTTGTTGTCCTTCAGACTTCAGCAGACTTCAGCTGGACTTCAGCCTGCAGCAAAACGTTCAATGTTTATCTAACAGCCTCGTGATTATTTGCGATATCTCCGTGTTCCATTTACTCACACTAGTGCCGGCGGGGGAAATCAAAAACCCAAAGACTCTTGGGGATTTCAACCTCTGAAAATGAATGATCAAACCAGTCTACACGAGATACGGCTGCCTTTGCGGCAGTTCGTCAAGCGCAAAGAGTATTGGCAAAACAGCCAAGACCGAACGAACTCCATATTCTTGCTCACAAAAATCTCGTACGGTCTGGCAAATCTTTTGAATGAAGCCAACAAACGAAACTTGATTCGGAACCCACCAAATTTCAGCAAACTCTGCAGTCTGGATAACTTTCTCGTTCGAATTCGTTTGTCGGCACCATTGGAACAGCTGCTCAATCCATCCTGGAAAAATATCTTGGGGGTTGACATGATTGTTCCTGATTCCTCCTTGGATTTCATCGAGCCGGCGTTTCTGGATGAGAATCTGTCTGGCGGCGGTGATGGAGGTGAGATGGCAGGGACTCACCTCGAAGTTCAATTCAGGTCGTTGGCGACACAAGCAATGTTTCCACCGAACAATGTGGCCCATGAAATCAAGGAGAGGGCATTGTGCTCTTTGGTCGGGTTACTGATGTACGAGCTCGTCTTTGGGGAGAGAATTTCTCAAACGGATGTGGGCAACTCTGGGCCCCTATTTCAATGTCCCAGCTCAGATCGTCATGGAATCAATAATGGGGAACCGGCGAGGAAAAGGAGCGCCGTCGAGACAAGTTTTGCTCAATCTGTGGACACTCTTGTGGCAGCGTCAACCTCAATTGAAAGACTGCATATTTCTTTGGGCACTTCTGACGGCCCTGCTACACCAGCGCCCAATAGGAGTGAACCACACTTTAGCGCGTCACTTTATTCTTGTGGATTCCCATCATCTATTATTTCTCTATTGGCGAGTCTTCTTGAATACAGATGGGATTCTGAACGCTTGGCTCGCGCCTACGGCTCTCTTGAGGGTGTCAGCAAAGATCTTCATCGCGCAATCCTTGAGCCAAGCATATATCTTTTCCCCTCTTTACCTAGCCAAATTTCAGCCGCGAATGATGACATATGGTGTCGAATGAGAGAGATTCCATTGTATGGGCGAGAAAAAGAGAAAAACCAAATCAGGGACACTTTTCTTCGTGTGTCAATGGGCTCTAGTGAGGCTTTTATTATTGGGGGGGAGAGTGGAGTGGGTAAAACAAGACTAGTCCAAAGCTTGTTAGACCAAGTTAGGGCCGTCAATGGGTTTGTCGTGATGGAAAAGTTCGATCAGATTGATGACGGTGGACCGTATTCTTCAGTCTTGTACGCATTGAATTTATTGTGTTGTGAAATTGCAAAAACTTCTGAACATGGACAACTTTTGGAAATTGCCTCGAAGCTCATGAATGAGTTCTACTCTGATTTCTCGCTCCTGGTTCAATTGCTACCTAGCATTTTTGAAATCTGCCCCCAGGTCAGGGGCACTTTTTCAGAAGTTCAACCAGCGACACATATGACTCTGCACAGTGTTTCTTACTTGCTTCGACGCTTCGTGAAATCAGTTTCAAACGAAGCTCATCCGGTTATGATCTCCCTTGACGACATGCAGTGGTCAAATCAATTAGCACTTGGTTTAATCCAGTCGTTGCTTTATGATCTAGAGAGAACTTCGTGCTTGTTTTTCGTCGGAAGCTATAGAAGCGACGAAGTTGGACCTGAGCATGCCATCTTTAGTATGCTTAACAATCTGAAAACTTGCGGTGTCAGAACAACGAGAGTAGAATTGGCGGGACTTGGTTTGACAGAGGTTAACAAAATGATTTCAGACATCCTCTGTGTTTTGCCACATATGTGCTGGTCACTGTCCGAATTGATTTTCCAGAACACTCGGGGAAACCCTCTATTTACAATAAAGCATTTGGAATCTTTGTTGGATAAGAATTTAATTTTCTACAGCCTGAATGAGCAAAGATGGATTTGGCATATCGAACATATTCAATCTGAATCTGTTGTCAACAATGTCATTGATTTGATCTCATTCAAGATTCTTGGACTTGATGAAGAAAGTCACTTAGCTCTTAAAACGCTTGCGTGTTTTGGGATTAAGATGATTGAAGATGTTGCAGAGGCTCTGAATTCAATTCCTCAATACTCAAACTTCTTAGATCAGCTCGAACTCGCCATTAGGAAAGGTTTCATCGAGAGGATGGACAGCCACTTCAGGGTAGGTTGTTTCATGTTTCAGTTGATATCTGGTGTCTTTAATGTCTGGCATCTTATCATTTTTCCATGATTTCTTTCGTTTGTTTACCACGCTAATTTAGTTTATTCATGACAAGGTTCTCGAGGCATCATACAATCTTATCCCCTCTCATTCGAGGGAACAGTTTCATTTTCAACTTGCAGTTTCGTTGCACTCTCTTTTTGAGCGTCAAAATTCCAATTCATTGTTGATTTGCACAGTCGACCAGTTCAAGAAAGCTCCCAGTCTTATAACAAGAAAACATTCATTTCCCATTGACATCCCTAGCATTTTTGTTGCTGCAGGTTCAAAAATGTTGGAGAGGTCAGATTTTCTGCGAGCGCACTCGTATCTGCAAACAGCTCAGTCATTGCTATCGCACCTCCATTGGAATAGCAATTACTCTCTTTGCCTCCGATTGTTTTTGCTACTAGCAAGAGCATCGTATGCTTGTGGAATGACAGACGATGCGACATCTGCTCTCGACCAAATCATTGAAAACGGCCGGTGTTTTAAGGACAAATTAGAAGCGTATTATTTGATGCTCGGCATGAAGTGTTGCAGAAGCATATCGTTAGATGCTCTCGATATAGGCAACACAGTCCTAGCACAGCTTCATAGACCTATGCCCCATTCTCTAGATCCAAGTGAAGCTTCAAAAATGGGGAAGGAAACATTGGAACTACTGAAAGACTTGACGGATGACGATTTAATGGAAATGAAAGAAGCAGATGAAAAGCTCAAAGATACCCTCAAATTCTATTGTGCTATGTGTCCTATTTCCGTCTTAAGAAAACCAGAGTTGAACCCCTTTTATGTCAGCAACTTGGTTCAACTCAGCGTAGAACAGGGTTTGGCAGAATATTCTTCTATTGGTTTCGCCGGTTATGCATTCATTCTTTTACGCAGTGGAAACACCGAAGATATTCCCTTGGCTTGCAAGATCGGAAAACTCGCCTTTTCACTACAAAAACGATTTGATTTGACAAAGCAGATACCCCTCATAACTGCGATCTATTACAGTTTCTTGGGTCCAGTGAGTTACAATATAAACTTTCGCAACGCATATTATATTGTATCTTATAGTACCCTTCCTTTTCGATTCGTTCATGATCAACAGTACTCAGATCCATTTCAAACGTGTTCAGAAATGCATAGACAGGCCTACGAAATAGGGTTCAGTTCAGGGGACATTCATCATGCGTTTCAAAATCCGACCCTTTATGTTGCCTCAGCCTTCTGCTCCGGTGCTAACTTACCAGCTCTTTTGAAGGTACGTTGACGCCGCAATTGACTTTCATTTGGCTTGAATAACTCGTTCATTAAACTTCTAGTGCTCTTTGTCTTGTTTTGTTTCAGGAAGCTAAGGATTATGAAAGCCTTGCCACCAAGTTTGATCAGCCGTATCCCAAGTATTTCCTTCAAATGTATCGTGGTGCGTTGCGGCTGACATGGCATTTGCATGTTTCCGTTTACTTTGTTTTCCTCTAACATGGACAAGCGTGCAATTTGCCTTTTCAGATACAATTATCGTTTTAAGCAGCAAAAGAAACTCACCGGGCAGTTGTTTTGAGCATGACTCAGAGCCTATGGTTCCAGGCACCTACTACTTTCATCTCGCAGTGAGGAGTTTTTGGCTTGGTCACCACGCCCGGTGCGAGCATGCCTCCAAGAAGTTTCATGAATTTGGGGGAG
>JALLOT010000654.1:0-18655 GCA_036939595.1 Thalassiosira livingstoniorum
ACAGCGCATCTTCCGCCCAAACTCAGATAGTTGCCCACCCTGTCGCGCTCCCCTGCCTCAACCGAGCTACCAGGCAGCGTGGAAGTACTATTGTACCATACTCGTAGATGATAAAAAAGTATGGTATGTAGTAGATAATACCTCCTCATGATTGAGTATTATATTGTAGTAGTACTACTTACTACTACCTAATACTATCTACTTATTAAAATTAGCTCGCTGCATGCTGCAGCAATTGACTGTTGTCTCACAAAATAATAATCATTTCAGCAATCTATCAATCACATAAAAAAATCAAATCATTTTTGACTACTTCTGTGCCCAGTCCTCTCTTGTTTCATCTACAACATTAAAATGAATCCCTCCCCAGTTCAAAGCGACCCTGTTCAAAGTGCGCCCGGGAAAGTGTCCCCATCACCCGTTGGCTTTGATTCTTCGTCTGGTGTCAATGACATCATTCAACAAATTGCCAACCAAGCAGATTTGGTCAGACGCACATTCGAATCAACATCAAAGAAAGTCAGTCCAAGCCCCGCTGCCATCAAAGCTGCTGAACACATGATTTCAGAGAACAAGAAGAGAAAGTATGAAGGAGCCTTCCAACCTCACGCAGCTCTAAACAAGAGGTCGTCAAAGACATGGGAAAAGGCGAGGCATTTCCATAGTCCCATTGCGTCCCTCACTAGACCCGATAACATTCGTGAAGTGAGCAACGAGTCGGGTGAATCTTCTCATTCTTCACCCAGTGCTGTTCGTATTTCGGATGGCATCATACTCAATTCGCCTCCCAATGAAATCCACGTCACCTACAATGACGTCGTCTGTGGAAAAGGAAAAATGACCAATAATCTTGTGGGCAATCAACGCTATCGTGTGTGGATCGACTTGCATCGTCAATCATTTGCGAAAGCCCCATTGGAGGAAGATCGTCGAAGGATTGCCCATTCCATTGTAAATACTGTTCACGGTTCATACCCTCAAGGCAGATTCCTCTCGCTCGACATCCATTCAGGTATCTGGTATGATGTTGGTTATGAAAAAGCTGTTGGCATTACCATGGACGCCTTATCAGAAGGATTGGTTACAAAACCATCTTACTCTTCGTTCCAGGTGCAACATAAACCAAGGGCAATTGTCCAACGAACATTCACTTCCAAGGCTGCTTAGGTTCACACGAATGCGATGTACCGTTTTTGAATATAGTTGTTGCCATCATGCCCCCATATTAGAGGAAATTTTGTATATTACACTCCTTCGGTTTTACTCAGGCGAAAGGAGTTTCAACTGAGTAGTGCTTGAATTTAGAGATATTGAGTTTTGCAACCAGTGCTAGCTTTACGTTATTTCCTTCTCTACATCATTTTTAATCGGATTAACAATGATCCTCATGTTATCATAAATCACTAGGACTGAATAATTCATACGAAACACCCCTCAGGTAACTAGATACTATTTATCCCGAATGAGGCGAGAGAAAAAATCGGCCTGGCAGTTACTGGATATTGTGGATAATCCCCTCTCCTTTCAGTTAGAACATGTTTGGAATTTGTTTCATCTGGATGCTGTCGTAGGTAAGTACTTTGTTAGTACTAAAATTCTTTACAATAGTGAGACTTGCCAGTCCAAAAATCATCAGGGAGTTTAATGATTTTTTACAACACAATCTGAGTTGTAGCCTGAGTTGCCATTGCACTGTATTTATGTGGTATTGTGGTGTATTGGGGTTGGGGGTTGAGTAGGCGGTTGAGTTGAAGATGAGACTTGTGGAGGGGTTTGTTGCTGATCTATTATGGTCAAGAGTGAGATATTAGCATGTCTACTTGCTTTTGGGGATGGGATTTTAAGTGTGACTTCTAAGATCTCGAGTGCCCGTCCTTAGCCATCCTGATAGGTTTGGCTGGCCGGGCACATTTTGGTTTGATTTCTTAATTAGCTGTGATCGCTGCATTGAATTAAATGCCATCCAATACATCAAAAAATTGATCATTAAGTACCATATAAATGACCACTCATTTGTAAGTATGAGAGTTGTAGGCTCTTCCAGTAGTTGTTCAAAATATGAACAATTGCTTGGAAATATATTCTTACCTAAAAGATGCCTAAAAGTTGGATTTCTCCATAGACATGTAAGACCTGGGAATACTAAATCTACAGTAGTTGGCCAAAAATTTTAATTTTCAACAAAAAATTATTGGCTAAATTAAGACATATTTTTGTCAGCTTTCTTCTAGTGCAAAAAGCATGTAAAAATTCTGGGTAGATCACAAGATACAAGGAAGAATAGGCATCAAAAATGGAAATAAAATTCTTTGCCATGGTGAAAGCGTGCGTTTTCTGATTTGGCCATGGTCAATCAAAAAACTTTAATTGTCATTTTTGCAAAATAATGTTTTAATCTGTCTGGTTACAACTACTGTAGGTATATAATTCCCAAGCTTTCTACAAGGGATGACTTTTCTACTCATTTCAGCTTTCTTATCCTTCAAGGGTTTTAGAATTGACTAAGTAATTTTTTGAGAAATGAAAGGTCATAGGTGTCAAAGTTGGTATTGGTAGGGTTGGTTTGGTTGTTCAAATTATGAACATTTTGTAGAAAGTACATACGGATTCTGATATAAAAACTTTGATATGAGTTTTGATCATTCAGGGTTGAATATCAACTGCTTGATATTCACATGCCAAATGGACAATTTGTTTTTGAATGTGGCCCAAAATGCCTGAAAAAGCTAGTGAGCAAACTGTCAACCTTTGTGTACAAAAGAAATCTTAATAATGAGCCTATTTTATTTAATGTAAAGACCTCAGGACCACATTATACATCATCATAACAACCACAGATATAGTACAACAGAATTTTTGTATAACCCACAGTCTCTAAAGACTGATTGGACTGGTTATTTTATGGCATCATGTCAAAATTACTAGTACTACTCAAAAATATGAAATCGGTTAAAGTGAATTTCTGAATAGAGCATTAAGAGAGCATTGAAATGAGCATCATGCATTTAGATATTGTACATGGATCTCAACATAAATCTTGATGTATTTTTTGCTTTTTCAGGGTAAACTAGCAGATGGCCTCCAAAAATGCAAAATCTATTGAAATTGTTATGAATATCAAATATTTTGAATAGTGCTCAACATTATTGTTTGAAGCCTTGTTTTTTTGCTATTACTTTTCTACTACTAAATCATTTCAGATTTTTGCAAACAATCTAAATCCATCCTGTTCAGTGATTGTGTAGCCTCATTTGAATTTTTACCAATATAATTTTTGCAATGTAAACCTTTGGTCCAAGTTCACATGATACCAAGTTAATTTCTTTGTTTTTAATAGAATATTCTGCCAATCCTCATTATTAATTAGATAGTAAGTAAAACAATAAATGCATTCTACCTTTCAATCAATTTTAAATGCCATTGCACTTAGACTAACCTGAAGACATTGTTCTGTATATATTTTTGAGTTTAAAGGGGGAAGTGGGCTAAAATAAGGGTACAAAAATATTCTTGTTTTGTGCAGCAATGTCAAACATTTGTGATCTATGTAAAGAAGGATCTCCATGATTCTGAAATTTGTGTTCTTATTATGTGTTACTCTCTCATTTTGTTCTATCATTGATACTCTGTGGTCAGTTTGAGGTCATTTTTTTGTTTTAATGTTTCTTATTCAAAACATCTCCTTTGGGCCTACTTCTGTAGATTGGTTTTGGGGATGATTTTCTGCACTATCACTTTGTTTTAGTATTTTTTTTGTTATCAGATTTTAAAAACACAGATTTTAAAAATGAAGAATAATTTCAGATTCAAAGCTATCAAATTCACACAACACAGAGCAGGTTTTAAAAACTTTTACATATAATTTCAAGGTCGATATGTAGTGTTAAAGTAGGGAGTAGGGTACTGTATACAACAAAAAATGAAACAAAAAACAATCAGTCTCTGGCTGGAACACAATGATGGCCGCAAAAATGAGGCTAATGGCTGTTGCCATCATTGACCACCACTGTCAGTGACAACATTATTGTTCATGCCAATGATGAGGCCAATTGCCAGTTCTTTGAAGCAGCACTGATGATAATGCTTTTTATGAAACAGATATCATTGGTGCTTGTGGTTTGGATGGAAATGGCAGAGAATTTCATTCATTTTCCATTAGTTTTCACAAATACTAGAGCAAATACTCAACACTGCCTGTTTAGATCTTCATTTTTTAGTATAATAGGGAATAGGAATGAAAAAACATCAACAAGTAGTACAAATAAAATTTACTAATAATTTTTATATATTGCACCTTGAGAGAGATTTTTTATGTCTACCCTGCAGCAAACTTTGGAGTTCAATTAAGAATTAGTGTATTAACTGTGACATACTAATCATGAGCATCAGGATTTGTCCCTTGGAAAGTACCTTGAAATTAGCAATGTCATCTAATTTTAATGTTTTAAATCTAAAAATTGGTAAAGCTCAAAATGTGCTTAGTTTGTGATTAGTTGTATGTGTGATTTGTATGTGTGATTTGTTTGATTACTTAGTGTGAGTGCTCATGAGTGTTTGCACAGTGTTTGCTGTAGATACTCAGGGTGAGTGATAAGTGTGTATGTTTAGTGTGTGTGTTTAGTGTGTGTGTCTAGTGTGTGTGTACGATTTGTGTATGTCTGCAACATATTTTAAAAACACAGCATATTTAAAAAAATCAGGCAATTCATAGTTATTAGATTTCTAAGGCTCTGGATTTCAATTTTAAAGATAAAAACTGCTAGCTTTTTAAACTATGCTCTAAAATCAAGTAAAATGGCAATATTTTTTTAAAGACCAAAGCTTTGAAATCTGATAGCTACAAACCTATTTTGTTTTAATCCAAGGATCTTCAAGATTTCTTCAAGAAATTTTGTCATACATGACACAAATTTGATTTTGACTTCCAGCACATGCTTTTAACATTACCACATTTACAACAGTAACATGGGTATGATGGCACATGTGTATGTTTCAATGAGTTTCTATGTTGGAACATAGTACTAAACTCAAAACAAACCCATTTTGGACATGTATCATCCATTGTAACATGTGCTGTCATAACCTTGAGTCAAAAAAATGTCCAACATCAGCAATTTTTAAACATGACACCCACCAAATTCACTCCAAGCCATATAGAGATTACATTACATTGTTCCCATGTTTTGGGGGATGGAACACATAGTGATGCATCCACCAATATGTCACCTTGATCTCAGTTGTTCTTTTCCATACTAGGATTGAGCTAGTGATCCAAGCATATTCCTCAATCCTAATTATAGCAAGTGCATTGAGTTTCTATGGGTGAATGAGATTAAGTACAGGAGCTTTTTCATTACTAGTAGTCTAATAGAAACTGATAGTAATGCATATACATCTCATGAGATGAGGTTGGTGTTGAAGGTCCTGAATTGGCATTGCTTGTTGATATTCAAAATTTTGTTAACAGGTCTTGGTTGTTGAAGACTTTTCAGACTTATAACTTCCTTTTTGACTTTTGCAACTAGATAAGTTTTTTCCTTTTTGATATTCCTCTGGTAAAAAGTACATTTTTGTAGGGAAAACAGTAAATGATGAAGTTCCTTTTAGAAAAATGAGATTAGATGGGGAACACTCTTTGAGTTCGAGAACCATTAACTTAAAAGGGTGGTTTTGTTGGGGGGTTTCTTGGGAAATGGTAAACCTGGTACATGCCACTCTTAATTATATTCAATGTATCGCTGGTGGGTGGGTGGCAACATTTTAGAAACATAAATCCATTCTTTTTGTTATATGATTTTAACTAAATTGAAATTGGCATTTAGAGTGTTGTTCATGCCATTATTCACACTACTTTGTCCTGAAGTGAGCATCAATCTATGGCTCTGATTTAATAGGTATTTCATTGTCTGCCCATATTTCCAGTCATGAGTCACATTGAATGAGACCCAGATGGGGAACACTGATTTTTCTGGATTAAGGGATTTTGTTTTTTTCTCTATCCATGAAAAGACACTCCCCCCCTGCCCAATACAATAGGAATTTGGTGTGAAAAAAGGAAATGGTGTTGGAAATTGTCAGGAGAAATCACAATGTAGATAGAAAGTTCCATTGCTATTTCTTCAAAAATGAATTATCTGTTTAACCAAAAATTCAATTGGCTTACAGTTTGGGTCAAACTCTATTTCTAAGAATTTACATAGTTTGTCCATGTGGATTTGGATGGTGTTACTATTTCTTTGACTCCCTTGTACACTTTCTTCAGATCTTACTGGTCAATATTTTTATTTTATGGTAATATTTTTGTGTTTCTATAACATTTTTTGTGATTATTTCCTTATTTATTCATTGAATTGCAACTAAATTTGATCAGTCCTTCAATTTTTCATTAAGATTTGTTCAGTGGCTTGGATACATTTTTAAAAAATTAAGTGCGCATTTGGATATCAAAATTATTATTCAAATATTTTTTCTAGATATGGAACATACCCCTATAAAACTTATTCATCTCCATTATAGCACCAAATTCCATGAAATGTTGTCATCAAAAGAGTCATATGGACTGATTTTTAAAGGTAGCAGTCAATGCATTTGATTATAAAGTAATTTAATAGAACAATTAAAATCCAAAATATAAATTATTCTTTCCCAACAGCCACCACCAACTGAGGGAAATAGACAACTTTTGATTTTTAGCTTCGGGCATGAAAGCACATACCACATGATAGGTACTGTCATATATTTTCTTTGTGCTGTTCATGATGGAGAAATTGTGAAATGGCCAATAATATATTAAAAGCCAACATTCCCCCTAAAAAATGAGCATCATCTGATTCCTACACTGCCAAGATTAAACCAAAATAATGACTACTACCTTTGTGTCATTGATGTTTTCAGTATGAATTGACAATGATTGTAAACACTTGAATTTCAACTTAATAAGATTCTATTATCTATTCGTTTACCCGCAATTAAGATCGGCACGTAGAAACATACCAGGTTTCTATAGCGATCAGCGATCCCAATTCCGAACAGTTTTGTTACAAATTGCTCGAGTGTTGACAATGCCCCCCCACTGCCGCTGAATGCATTTCAGTGACGACCCACTGCTACAAACCCATCACCAACACTCCTTGACAGTGGAAAGCGGTGAGTTTTGACCCCAACGGCTAATTGTTACATCATGCGAATGCCATTTCTAACGGCACTCATTCTGTTACATTTTGATTTTTTGCTGATCAAGCATGTTAAAACTTGTTTGGCAGCAAGCAGTGGTTAGCAGCGATTGATACAATTAATGGTGTTGATGTTGACTTTGATCCATTCAACATAATCGCAACAATAAACCTTTTAAGTCAAGTTAGTTTTAATGACATGTTTATCTGTGGCCAGGAAGAGTGCGGCAGGGGCACGGGCATTGGCGGGGGGATCCGACGCAGTTGGATTTGTATCAGCGGCATCAGAGTTGAGGGCACCAAGTATAGGGGGGATGCCAGCATCGCCGGATTATTAATCGTGCTGGTATTCATTGTTTAATCCAACTAAGAAAAGATTAAGCTAACAATGAAATTATTCTAGTTTTGTCTTCGTTATGGTTACGTTATGTTAGTGGCAGTGGCGCCAATCTGATTGTGTCGATTGTTCAAATCTCCAACTGGGCCAGTGCAGCGTCTTCTAGCCAAACGTACCCCGCCGCCTTTTCAATCTAAGGTTAGCACCTATCGACGTATCTCCCTGGGCACTAAATGCACCAAAGAGATCGGGGATTGGCCCACCTACTGCAACTAAATCGTCGAATTAACAGAATCGTTGATTCAGGTTGCACGCAAAAAAATAATTTCAAAATTTATTGTGGCAACAATTTAATTCCCCAGGGTCTGAAGTATCTAAATCATTATCTTTGCGATACAAAACCAAAGAAAAGATTAGCAATGGTTGACGCCATTGTCATTCGATTGAATGATTGGTGTCGTCAGTCATCAACATTGACGCGTTTGCATTGAAAGTCAGTGGTCCCAATTGAGTTAATTTTTTTAAAATTCTGTTACAAATCGGCCCGATCTCAATTCCGGGTAATCCCCGTACTTGATAATAAAGATATGATCATACCAAAAATGTTGTCTTGTGTGTTTTCATCAAAAGCTCAAAACCAAGTAGGATAACAGATATGAAATCCCAATGGGACATCAGAAAATAGTTTTGGGTAATGGGGGTTATTTAGAAAGTTTATCATGGCTACTGAGAGAGTTTGTATGTTGGAATAAATGTTAAAAAACATGTCTTATAAAGAGGACATGATAAAAAAGCTACTGATTGTTTTTAGCAGTTTTTTTATCCCTCTCAATAAAATTGATTTACATAAAAAATAATTTTCTTCTACAATTAATGCTAGTTTCAAATATGAATGCATTAATATCATATATGCTTTTTCATTATGCATAAAAAGGGTGTTTTTACTTGATATGACATAATATTTGATAATATAATTTTGTTTTTGGAAAAGTGTCTTTAAACATGCTTAAACATACCCTCTTGGATGTACCTGGATGCACTATTAATAGAGGAAGTAATAATTGTGTAGAAGTACCTTTGAAATTACCAGCAAGTAAACATTCATTGTATCACTCACTCACATATCACTCTCATGAACACATCAAGATAACTAACAACATGATGCAAACAGGAACAGTATAACTCTGGAACTATCGGCACTTCCATGGGACTATAGCATGCTCAGTATTCAGCAAGCAAGACATGAATTTATAATTATAATTATACCCACCAAAAGAATACCCCACAAACCTTGCCATAATTTGTCACCATTTTTGAATACTGCCTACCAGCAGCAAAGTCCTTCCACTTCCACACAATTCGACCCAATATTTTCACTTTCAAATCACAAAACCATTGTATTTTTCTTGGTTGTCACACAGAAGATATTTTTTGCTGTTTGGTCCCCTAACTCCCAAACTCTTGATTAAGGAGAAAGGCAATATGACTGCATTGGGAACTTCCTTGCTGTCTTACACAAATAAGGTTTTAGCTGAGTATCTGTGTTTGATTCATTGATTGTACAAGTGTTGTTGCAGCTTCTGGGTAGGATAAAGATAAGAAGGATTGAAATAATACCTTGGTGTCTTAATTGTTAGATGATTGTTGTGAGTTTTTGTTTTAGTTTTGGATTCTTTATTTCTGCTTACTTAAAAAATTAAAACATGCTATGATTTATATAAACAAGCCAACCCCATGACAAGCACAAGCACACACAATTCAGCAGCTTAGACTTTTAAATCAAGAGTTTGGCAATGGAATGTGACATTGCTGGTAGAAAAATGACCAGACAAGCTGTTGATTGTGCTCAGCTCTTTCTTGGTTATCATGTCACAATATTGAATTTTGAAATAGAAAATTTTTACACAAAAAACGGTAAACAAAAATTATTTAAAAAGAAAATGATGAAATTGGATCTAGAAATGAAATGAAAGTATTTGATTCCAGTATTGAACCAAAAATTGTATATGTCCATATTTTCTTTTGGCTTCTAGTAGAATTATCATGATGATCAGATATCTTGTCATAAATATAAGCAGTTTTTTACATGGATGTATTCAATATTGATAGAAATTACTTCTATACCTAAAAGTGATATTTTGATTCTGGATGGACAATTTTTTCTAGCACCCCAAATAATCAGGGTACCTGCATGAAAACATTATTGTAGATCAAGTTTGATGAAACACTGTAATCATTGCTCTTGTGTGATACTTTATAAATTTAATTGACTTCTATTGTATCAGAAAACATTCTCTTTGGACCCAGTCATTATTTCATGGTTAAAAGTTGGTGCTTGGACAATGTATCTAAGAGTACAAATAATTTCAGAGAAGCCCAATATAAGTGGTTCTAAGGGAGTTGTTGAAATTATAAGCAATGATGATGTCTTTGACAGGAAAACAACAATAACTGAAGTTTAGGTTAATTATGGTGAAACCAAATGCAAGTGATGCTTGAAGGAGCTTACAACTAAAACAAGCACATCAAGACTGTAGTGAATTGGTGATATGGTAGAAATTCAGTGGAACCTTTGTTACCAATTGGGTACATTCTGGTGTGTTTGTATGTGTAATAGGAGAATTAAGTGTTTTTGTTCAAACAGACTACCTAGGGCTGGTCTGTGTATGGTGTTTCTGCAGGTTTATGAACTATGGCAATATACAAGATTGGACTTTCTCCAGTTGATAGCAATGACAAATATTTGTAACTGCTTCACCACAGCTTCAAGCCAAGATGTATGGGACCATGAATCGTGCATCACCACAAGAAAATTTGAATCAAAACTGGTCCAGGTCAGCTTGAATTGCTCTCTACCCCTTTGGACTCTTTTTGGACTG
This sequence comes from Thalassiosira livingstoniorum, assembly GCA_036939595.1. Classification (NCBI taxonomy): domain Eukaryota; phylum Bacillariophyta; class Thalassiosirophyceae; order Thalassiosirales; family Thalassiosiraceae; genus Thalassiosira; species Thalassiosira livingstoniorum. Next base: position 10,389 of record JALLOT010000654.1, read on the forward strand.
GGAAATTGGATGTCCAATCTACCAGAACAAAAAAGGTAAAAATCATATTATGAATTTACCATTTACCCTAGGGTAATGATCTATTTGGATTGATACACAATAATTTGTTATTAGTTCCTAAAAGGAAAAAGAGCATAATTGAATGCATTTAATTTTGAACTTTGAGAAAACAAAAGCATTACTTCTTGAACAGGGTTCAATCAATTGATTACAATTACAATGGAACAAAGTACAAATAATAGCAAAGTATCAAAGAATTTCAGAAAGAAGCTGGAGTATTGTCATCTGTGGCAATTTTGAAATTTTACTTTTTAATTTTGTAGATGACACTTGAGCATGAATATATTTGTAGAATTGTATGACATGAGTATTGTGATATCTACATAAATGTCATATAAATCCATTACTTTTCCAAGTATTCTGTGCATATTAATGTAAGTTTTTGAATGAATACTCTATCATTCTTCTAACATTTCAAGATATCAACACTAATACCACCAAAGTGATATGAACACATCTTCTAATTTCAATTCCTTATTTTATTGGAGGACTGTAGCTAAAGTAATGCACCAAAATATAAACCTACACAAGAATGACAGTATGAATGGAGCATTACAAGTACAAGTGCAAACATGACAATAATATCAACAACTTTTCCTTTTTCATAAAAGTTGATGATGAAAAGGTCAAGATTCTCAAACAATATTTGGGTGTTTGCAAAGGTGTCTTGGGGGCACAATGATGACATTGTCACAGATCTTTACGACTTAATGTATAAAACATGCAAACTGGGCCCTATTTTTAACAATTTTTTTATGGTACTAAATTTATGACGGAGACAAAATGACTGCACTATGGACAATATGATGTAATGAGTTTCTGTTGCCATAAGGTATCATTTCATCTGAGTAAATGCTACATTAGAATCACTAAACAACTTGAAGCAATTGTTGCTAGTGTAGACATGGTAGCATATGTTGGTATTAAAAATACATTTTTTTTTAGAAATACAGAAATATTGAAAGGAGTTTTTCAATGAATTGGTTTGAATCAAAATTTTTATAGCTGTAAACATACAAAGGGTGATCAAAAATCAACCTAAATTTTCATACTTGTATACTTGTTTCTAGCCCCAATAGAAAATATCATCATTAGATGTCTATTGTGCCTCTAAAAAAACACAATTTTTATAAGGATCATTTTTTAAATCTGAAAGGTAATTCAATGAGTTCTATCAACATCATTATGTTGAAGGAGAATTCTGATGGCTTTTACCCATTGGACTCTTGACAGTGAAATATATAATCCCTTGTAAGTTATTTTTAAACATTGAATTGGATGTTCTGAAATAGAAAGAATGATATTTTATTGTTCATCCCTTGTAATATAAAAAAGATGAATGCATTTTGTTGAATGAAAAATGAAACTAAATCAAATAAAAATTATTTGTCATGACTTTGAAATCATGACAGAAAAACCAAGTTTTATTGGGATGCAGTGATGCAGTCTTAAGTTTCAATTTCAACTCTTGAAGCCTGATAATGAATGATGCTTGATCGTGCATAAACTGAATCCCTTTTCCACTGGAATTTGGATTTGAATTCTAGTGATATTGGAATAATTTTTTATAGTTATTTGTAATAGTGTTGAGCCATATTTCCATTTTTCTGTTGCTTTTGTTTTTTAGTTTTGTTTCTTTTGGATCAAAATCACAATCTGAAAAAATTTCTACATTGATACTACCAGGAAGATCATCAAATTCAATCATTTCATTAGGATGTACATTTATCTAAGTAAGTTGATTTTTTTTATTTTGCTTTGTATTTAAATGATATGGAATGGTATTTGATAGTGCCATTTTCTAATCCTACTAACATTTATTTTATAAGTGAGACATCCAGGTGAACATTGTACCTATGATTTCCAGAATAATGGTTCTTTTCTACTGATGCAATTTCTTTATCAGACCCAGGACCATGTTGAATACTTGATTCTGTTTCTATTTATTGGTGTCGATCATGGTTAGTGAAATTTCTTCAATTTTGAGAAATGATTATTATCCTTTGTTCTGTGTTGATTTGATAATTTCAAATGTCAAGCTATTGTAAATAGATGTGGAGCAGGTTTAGATAGATCATTAAAATTTTGTTGATTATTATATTTTATTAGTAATTTTCTTAGCAAGACATTTCACACAAAATCTTTTTTAGTGTAATTTCATAACTGTGTATGGAAGAGATTTACCTGCTATGGGAGGCATTTGATCAAAATCACTTGACATCATGATTTCTTTTCCTCCAACAGAATTATTACATCAAACATTGAAAAGATTCTGGTAGATGTGAATTCAAATATACAAGCATGTAAGGCTTTACATCACATAGTCAATCAATAATTATTGCTTAAATTGTATCCATATCACAATATTTTTAAAAGAGTCTATTTTTCTGTTTTCTATTTTGTAATTTTATTTTTTGATATTCTTTCTTGTTCTGAAGAAATATCTAGACATGAGCACAATAATTTTTGGCCATCTTTGGCCTCAATTCCCATAAATGTGATTTTTGTTGGTGTGTTTATTCCAAGTAAAGTACAGGATTCAGTCGATGTACTAACTACATGGCTTTTACTGTTCCTGTCATCCTAGTCAGAAGCAATATTGGTTCTTTATATTTTTTGTATTATGTTTTACTTGCATGAATTGTAAATGCATCATGTCTACAATGAATAATTGATCTTGTGATTGATGTTTATATCTAATAATTCCTTAATTTTTATTATTATTTTGTAGAAGTGTCAATACTATCCATTACCATTAAGTCATTTGTGTTATCATCATTTTTTAAGTAATTTTTGTCACAAAACAATCATCAGACTTCATACCTATTATGTTGTTGAATTTGTTTCAACTTACACCAGTTTCATAATTGTTATCATCATTAGCACATAGTTAAGTGTTTTAAAAGTTATCACTATTTAACTTGAGACATGATTTTTTGTTGAGCTGAAAATGAAATAGGATGTGGTGCATTTAGTGGATCTACATTTTTCAATTTTATTTGAGTTTTTAATTTGTGAATTTTCTTCCATTTTTTGTTTTTTTATCTTTTCAGTAATTGATAAGTTCCATGTTGTATTATTTCTTCCTTGATGCTTTGATATTTAGCTTGTTGATGACATTGTAATGAAGCTAGTCCTGCTCTTTGTTATGTTGAAAATTTAAAGAAATAAAAAAATAAAAGGTTACCAAAATATCACACAGCATGAGAGCTTTACACCAGTAAAAATTAGAAATATTTGCTGCACAAACTAATCAATTGTTGCCACTTAAAAGTAGTTGGTAATGAGCTGTTTGTTGGTGCCATTGTAGTGAAGCTGGTATTTGTGGGTTATAATGTCTGTCATTGCCATGACAACAACCAAATTATTGTGCACCCCTTCAAGTCTCTTACACAAGACAAACTTCCAGACAGAATCTCTGAAAAGGTTCAGATTGGGGAAGTGACAGCAATTGTTATTATCCCTTTGTTTGTGGAACTTATATTTAATACTTGTTGATTGTTTCAGGGAGGGCAGGAACAACAAAACTTGTGCTTTGAAAGTGGAGGAAGCAAAGGTGTCAAAGGCAACCAAGTCTTATGGAGGAGGAGCAGAGATGGAAATATTGATGGAAGAAGCAGTGACGGTGGGAGGTGCCATGGAGGAAGGTGGGTGCTGCTTGTCAAAAAATATCAAATGATTTTTTTTGTCATTGCTTTAATGTACTGTAATATTACATACATATTATTACTTACCTACACAATGCTTGAGAATTACTTCTTGCTTCATAATTGTAATGTAATATCATTGTTTATTGTATTCACAAGTACACAATACTTATATACTACTTAATTAATAATGCCTTATTCTACTTTGGTTGACTACTCTAAATAATAACAGTCAAGCCTAGTTGCCAGTGAGAGAAATTGAAATGAAGGCACTTTTCAATAGTTTTTTACTTTAACTATGTGCTGGTTGCTAGTAAAATTTGGATTTCATCAGTGTTCAAAATTAAAAAAAATAATAAGTGGATTTTCTAAGTATTTCTACCTCCAGTCCAAATGTGTTGCTTATGGAGATAACCAAAATGGGGACAATTTAATACTTAACACAACAACTAACAAGAAGAACTAAGCTCATACAATGTGTTTATATTTGATGTATGATAAAAAAGATCATGATATTGAAAAAAAATTCCTTCTCCCCAATATTTTGAGGTTTTTTTTGGTGGCAACTACGTGGGTCATTTCCAATTTTGACATTCTACACAACTCCTTTTTTGACCCTAATTCCTACATAAATTGGTACAAAGGCAAAAAACTTTAATCATATGCAGGTAGATACAGAGTATGCTTACCATGTCTGATATTATCTATTTGAGTTATATGCCTCATTGGATTGCTTGAAAACACAAAACATGAGAACAAACACAGCAGCAAATTTTTGGGAACAAATTCTCTGCCATGGCAATTATATTGGTTTGCTGTAGGCTGGTGCAATGTGCAATTTTTTTGGTTTTGTAACATAGTGCTAGTGCTTGAATCATTTATTGCAAAGGGATGCAGAAGGTTCATCCTGTCTGGGATACAACTTCTGAAACCAAAAGAATCAGTTATGCAACAAGTCATGATGAGGTTGCCTGTCAGTTTTATGCGTTTTATCAAGACAGTTGTATTCCCTCCAGGTATCTACTACAAAAGAAAACAGAAAAGTTGCACCTTTCTTTTTTTCTTTTGCACACATTTAGGAAAATAAACACTTACCTTCATTGCAGGTTCAGGTCAATTTTTCAGTCACACCTTTCAAACTTGGCATGGTAGTAATAGTACCCAGGTAAAGCCAACAATAATGTTAGACTTTTTTATTTACTCTTGTTACAGCACCTTTAGTGGAAGGTCGATGCATCAGGTGTGTAGTAGGATGTAATAGGAATGTACGATCACATATCTATCTAACGACTCAGGAAATTTTTTTGCATTCTTGCATGGCACATTGTACATAACAGTTCCTCTAGTTTTATCTTCAATATCAATTGTGTAATCAGTTAGTGTTCGTCATGGCAGAAGTGAAAATCTTAGAAATGGAACTACTTTAGAAGGGAGAAAAACTGATAAAAAAATCAAATGATCTTTGGATAAGTTTCGATATTCTGTCTAAAGTAATCAATTCAGCCAAAGTTATTTATCAATCAGCCCCGCTTTTTTGACTTCACACTTTTCTTTTTACTTTTACCTGAACCTGCAGATACAATGATAGCAACGAAAATTCCCAAAACCATGACACCCACACTTATTTGTATTTGAATAGGCAAATGCTCAATTCCGTGCTTCGACATCAAAGTCATTGGAGCTAAATAAAATCTGCCTTTCGGTATACCTGCATCAGCTCCTCTAAGTAGAGGTGGGAAGATATGAACCCCCTCATTCTCCATCTGCTCTGCTTTCATTGCAGCGGCTGCTGCGTTTGATATAACTTCACGGTGAACATCATGCTCTTTAAGAGCCGCTGCTAAAGCCTGATGTTCCTCGTGTAGATTTCCGCCCGCAAGCATTTCAGCCTCTTTTTTGTGTGCATCATGAGCTGCATCTTCTTCTGCCTTCCTACTTTGCAACGCTGCTTCGTCTTCTTTTTCATCCGATACTGCTTTTCGAGTTACTAATCCAGCACCAACACCATCTATGTGGGGATCATACCAAACACTTGATTTCTCATAAGGCAAATCAAGAGGTTCCTCAGTGTTATCATCGAATTTGGGAATATAATTCACACCTTTTGGGTGTTCAACAAAAGGGACCCACTGCAAATTTCCACACCTGTTTTTCCCATCAATTGTTATTTTTCTATGACGGAGGTCAATACCTTCAGCGTTCATAAGGATATAATTTGTTAAGAGATGAAATTATTGCCAAGCATTTTTTACTCGCAATTGTTCCAAAGCACTTACCACTGAATTGAATTAGTTCGTCTGCTCGTGAAAAATGTAGCCGCTGACTAGTTAAGTTAAATATAAAAAATAAGACTTGAAATCATTTAAAGAAAGACTCACCTAATGTCCTATTTGTTGCCAGATAAAGGAGAATTCATGATTCATTAATGGAGTGATAGGAGGAATGTAACAACTTAGGAAAAGACAACTCACCGCCGATCCCCCAAGCCATACTTTGATCTCTTCAGCTGCAATGCCTTTTCAGCATCTGTTTCTCCTCCAGGCACATCAAGCAAGGTATTTAATCTATAATATGAATTTTGAAGCTCGTTTGGCCCAAATTTCCCATGCCCCCAACTAGAGGTCACGGGATTATGCTGACTCCCTGGATAATCATGTAAGACAAAAACACGATGGGGAGTGTAAATATCATATCCATGAGTCCAGAATCGGGCACTTCTCGGAAGTAATGGGAAAGAAGTTAGTTTCACAGAAAAGAAGTATTGAAAATTATTTCAATACTTCTTTGCTCTCAAACTTACTGTCATTGTGAAAAAATGATGGATGTTTCGTCCCATCAATTGTATGCAGGTCAGCAACGCTAGTGGCGATATGAATGGCAATTCGCAATTTGTCAACTGGCGGAAGAGAACTTCCACCAGCAAGGCGAGCCCCCTTAATGTAATCATGCATGCTCCCCTCTGGCATGAAATCCATCATAACTGCCTAAAAAACAAAATTTCAAGCCCCTCAAAAATCAGAATGTANTACAGGAACCTTCAGCTCTGCATGGCATTTGCTGAAAGAGAGCCCTGCTCCCCAAATGGCGTTCGTTAATTTTGGCTTAACTAGGTTTCGAGCACACTTTGTTGCATGTGTTCTTACTTGGGAGGTAAACATTACCATGCAAAGATGAGGTACCTCGAACTGTCCATTGAGATTTTGACCCAGTTGATCTTTTCCAACAATGCATAACAAATAAAACACGAAACCAATACGTTTTGGTAAGTATTACACATAGTTAATACACAAATAAAGATTATAAAGTTTCAATCTTACCAATGTTTGCCACGTATGTACTGAGTACAGCGTACTCATTTCCAGCCAAATACCACATATTAACCATTTTATCATCCCATTCTGGTTCAAAATCCATGTGAGAACTATGTATGAAAGCCGAGATAGAAAGTAGAGAGATAAATAATATCATCAACCAAGAAAATATCTAAGAATGAAATATACACGTACTCACTCTGTACTCATGCAGAAGTCCTGAGGAGAAATCTCATTTTTCTCATAAGCCTCATGCATATCCTTTCCCAACAGTCCCCGTGCATACGTCGGCCCAGCCGCCTCCTGTGCATGGATTTGGTGAATGAAAATTTGATCTTTATGAGGACAAGCATCACCAGCCGGCCCTCCTTTGGAAGTATCCCCTCCTCCTGTTTCACTTCTCAATTTTGCCATCATTTCACAATATCCCTCAAGGCAGTCTTTGTCAGTCCCAGGGACGTTTTGTTGGAGCACTCGAACGCGGATGGAATCCGGGCGTTTTGCTTTTGTGAATAAATATTTTAACGTTCGTGGGCAGAGAGGATCTCTGAAAGATTACCGAGCATCAGCACGTTGCATCACCATGAGAAAATATGCCTTGAACTTTGTCATTGGATATTGGATTCAAAAGAGTCAGCAAACTTCTTACCGAAACGAAGCAATGTTAATGTGCAAAAGTCTGTCCCCCCACTCAGTGACATCTAGGCCCATCGCGTCTGATTCTTTCAGACTGTAGGGACAACGCTTATCATGCGGATTCGTTGATCCACCGGTGCATTCGAATTCTGGGTCGTAGTTGACCCAGCCAGTTCCTTCTTTCCCCCATGTTTTCTCATCGACACCCAAGAAAATGGATCCATAGAGGGGTTTCTCGTCTGCCATTTTGTTGCGGTGCTGAGTACTGAGTCAAATGATTCAAAGTGGGGAATGCCTGTATGTGAAAGAGTGCTTTATTGTAAGATGCGTTTCGTCAATGCTACCGTCCTGCGGTATCTTGCCGATGAGTCTTTCTTTGCGGCGACTGGTTGAGGATGGGAAAAATTAAGTCGGATGGAGATGTTTGGAGTTTGGAGTTTGGTACAATAGGTATCTACCTTATGAGTACCTACCTTAAGTAGTAGAGTAGGTATGCATGGTACTAGTACTTAGTATTGAGTATTGTATTGGTTTTATTATTTTTTGCCTTTTTGATTGCGAGGTGCGAGATGGTGCTATATCATAGTAATCCATGTTTTTTCGGCGATAAAGG